>JAXIVJ010002791.1:0-97500 GCA_036785665.1 Chirona hameri | reverse complement strand
GCGCGGCCGCAGTGATTTGAAAAATATGTGCATGCTCATGCGCGCGCCGACTGCATCGACGCCTTAGCGGGATGTAAGTAGGAGGTATGATGAACACATGAACTGGCGGTGAGCGGACACACGACGCAGGTGTTGCAACTACATACCAGCTGGGTGTATTTTGGTGGTGTAGACGAACACCTCAGCTGGCGGCGAGCGGACACAGGACGCAGGTGTATTGGACATCAACACAGCAGGCAGGTGTCCGTAAACACCTGAACTGTGGGTATTCGAACACACGATGCGATGGTGGTCGGCACTGACACACCACGCAGGTGTCTGGCATGGGTAGAGCCCTTCATGGGACGCATTTTCAGCCCCATGCCGTTCCAGCCAATTGTATTGTATTGTATTGTATTAAACAATTAAAACACTCCATTTTAAAATGGCTATTCCGAGTGTCGGGTCAAGGTTAGGAAGAGAGACATGTTAAAAGACACTCGGTATACAACACACAATAAGATCAGATGAATATAAAAGTGCACACGGGCTATAGGAAATAAAACACACACGCACACACACACACACACACACACACACACACGCAGTCACACACTCATTTTCCTCGCTTCACACAACTAAAAGTTCGGACACTGCACGCTTAAAAGCCCCCAGGGATAAATCTCGAATCTCCAGCGGGAGGCGGTTATATAACTGCGCCGTACAAAAAAGAAGGCGCCGCCTGCCTGCTTCGGTTCTCGCGCGCGGGAGAGCCAGATCTGCGTCCTGCCGGGTGGTTCGAGAGCGAAGAGCAGAGTTGACCTGAAGCTGAGAGGAAAGAGCCACTGGCTCCCCGGTGCAGCGAATTTTGTGCAGAAAATGTAATGAGTGAAGTTCGTACAACTGGCTAGACCCATTCAGCTAGACCGAAACCCGTTCCAATCCAAATCCAAATCCGAATTAACAATTGATGGGGCTCCCATTCCCACCCATTTCAGCATATTTCACTTTTTGTGGTGCTAAAAAGACCCGACCCGACCCCAACACATGTCGATTCCCCAGTCAATCAGTGACCCGCACGCCACCGGGCCCACGCCAATCGCAGTGCGCCGCCCGGTTCATGCGCCCGGTTCTGCTAATTTTGTCGTATACCTGGAATGTTATTCTCCGATCCGATGGTGAGGTCAGGAGCAACGCAACAAGCAGCTCCGCTTAGCGTAGGTCCTGATCTCGGAAATCCATCCGATCAAAATATTCGAACTATACTTATATACAAAATAGGTACAATGTGTCAATCTATCGAAAGCATGTGTTTCATTTTGTGTTTGTGACACCACGTGCCCAGTAGAGCCCTTCATGGGACACATTTTCAGCCCCCATGCCGTTCCAGCCCATTCAGCTAGACCCAAACCCGTTCCAATCCAAATCCAAATCCGAATTAATAATTGATGGGGCTCCCATTCCCACCCATTTCAGCATATTTCACTTTTTGTGGTGCTAAAAAATGATATGGTCTGTCCCAAACCCGTTCCAACTCGTTACATTTCCCCAAAAAATGTCCCATTCCCACCCATTTCCATCCTGTTCCATTGGTTCCATGGGGATTCCCATTCCATGAAGGGCTCTAGTCATGGGTATAGATAGCGGAGCCTCATCAATTACACCCCAGGCATGGGTAAATTTCCAAATTAACCCCTGTAGCAGGAGTTAACACCCGGGTCATGTTTAGCGATTGTGTGAGTGTACAAGATGCGATACCGCTATTTCCGAGGCAAGGGCCCATTAGCAGAAACGGGTATTTCTGTCCAAAAAAATAACGGACGTAGAATAAATCAGTGTCAAATAAATACGATACCGAGACCTACTACGGATTGCAGGAGTGGCAAAGACCTTTCGATAGTCAGTTTTGTAAATAAGCTAGTCGACAGATCGATGCATCGGTCAAGCCACTATACACTGTATTACCTACCATCCGCAAATGTGAAGATCCAATAGTTTTGTTCTGTGTTTACCCCTTATACTTATTAGTTGGGCCTTTTCTCCTACAAGCCTTCTGGATAAGAAACCTGCGGGATACTGCAAACGTTTTGTCCTCTCGCGTCTTTGCACGATGTATCTTAAAAGTACTGCATTTATCGGAACTCCATGGAATTGCCTGCACGTTAACTCAACAATGTCTGCAAATGTTGACCAAATAAGATGACGAGCTCAGGCTAAGTCAGCTGGAAATGTCATCAAACTGACAGCTGCATGGCATGCAATGGTCCTTGTAAAATAAGGTGGCATGGTAAAACCAATGTTACTAGTGGATGGTTAACCCGTTAACCCGTTCATCCATTGGCATATCTTGAGATACCTTGATTTTATTCGCTGAAGTGTCGGCGATCAGCATGTTAATTGCTGTTTAGGTGTACTGTGGAAGTGTCCGTTGGTGCGCTCCTGTCTCAAACCTGCATAGACACCGCGTCCTTAACAAAATGACTGTATCGCACGGGTCCAAAACGCACCGCGGTACTATGGGACGCATCGCCTTCAAAATGCTTCTTAATTCAGTTTAAGATACAACGGCGATGATTTTACGGTTGCAGGGGTTACTTGATGCGCCGAGTTCGAATCTGATTTTTGTTCTCATGTTAAATTAAAATTTAAGTTAATTTTTCCCACATTATAACGTCATACAACAGCATGTATGCAACATACACATGACGTCATACAACGTCATTTGAGCAATGGTGGAGCTTTTCATAAAAAGTTGGTGTGGCAAAATGTATTATCGGCTGGTTGTTTTCATGCATGGTTGAAGGTAAAAATGGCAATTTTTACTACAAGAAACCTTCAAATCTGACAAAAGTTGGTGGGGCAAAGCATAAAGTTGGTGGGGCAGTGGCCCCACCATTTGAATAGGAAACTCCACCTGTGCATTTGAGGAAGAACGTATAAGTGTTTGCTCACCGTCAATGCCAGTGCTTTGAAATACGGAAATGAGGTCAAAATTAGATGCAACAGGTCATCAACAATGGCTTTGATGGCCTGGTGACTTCCCTGAGGTCAAGCTAGGTCAATGACCTTGGATTATATGATGTTTTGTGCAGCTCCGATGTGGACTGAGAATTTTAAGACGCTCACGTTTAGTTTGGGAACCACTTTTTAATATTTCATATATATTTTTGCATCCATTCTTTCATTTTTATCTTCAATTCATTTTGTATCCCTTTATATATCAAGGGATGAAGGGACGATATTTGCCCTGAAACGTTCCGCGTCATTGAGACGAGTAACATTCGAGACATGTGTCATTGAGTGCGACCTTCCTTTTCGGCAACTGAGTAGCCATGTTTCGTAGCGACACTTAGGTACCTTAGTCAGTATCCGAGGCGCTGCTGTCCGACGCACCTGCACCACCGAGGTCCGACTTCAGCAGTCCCAGCACCTCAGATGAAAGTCTAACTCTGTCTGCCGCACCTCTTCGACAGCGCGGTCCCAGGTACACCGCAGAGAGTTGCTTGTTACCAAAAAGGTAACCGAACTGATCGGCGATGTTGTGCAGGTGCGTGTCCTTTCTCGCGTGGTGGAGGCGGTATGATCGTACGTCTTTGTTTCGCGCTTCCTGGGCCTCCTCACTCAGTTTTCCAAAAGGGAACGGGAGCGCCTCGAACACCGCCGCTCCGTGCACTAACACTTTATGCACGGACACAGGCATATGATACCACGCGTACTCTGCATAAATCATGGCACAAACTTGGCGGCGACTGGCGGCATTTTTGTGTAGGCTTACATGCAAAGATATAAATATAATGAGTCAGCATTGTAAGCCATATTTCAAATGTTTCTAGCATGCTTAAAATTAACTTAGAATTTCGATTAAGGGTGTATATGTAAGCTGAAGGACCCACGTGTACGTTTACGTTTTACCATAGCAAGGATAAATGTTGCGCTTAGCCTTAACACGCGTACGGCCGGGGGTCTGCGCCAAACACGAACGGCCGGGGTGGGGGGGGGGGTGATTTCAGCCCCCCCCCCCCCTAAGATCTCGAAAACCACGCAACGTAGCGACAAGCGGAAAACGGCA
Organism: Chirona hameri; assembly: GCA_036785665.1. Classification (NCBI taxonomy): domain Eukaryota; kingdom Metazoa; phylum Arthropoda; class Thecostraca; order Balanomorpha; family Balanidae; genus Chirona; species Chirona hameri. The sequence continues at coordinate 93,452 of JAXIVJ010002791.1, read as the reverse complement.
TTAGATAGTTCGAGACAAGCTCTATCGAAGGTATATCGGTATTTTGTCATGTCAGGTCAATATTGAAGTTACCTGAGGTCATCAAAGGTCAGATTTTCCAGTTTTAGGACTTCGCTCCAGAAACCCCCAGATATCACAGGAACTAGTGTGTTTCATACAAATGTATCCACTTCGAAATATCGCGATAACTCCGGTAGTTTTGGTCGAAGGTCTTCAAACTTACCAGCATTGGAAATCTGATGAAATTCTACATCACATATGAGATAACCAACCCCATCGACGTTCTATTAACTTAGCTTCACCGCAGCGAAAAAGACGGAAAAAATGCGACAAGCACATAGCTATATTTACGCAAAGGACGTGATCTTTCACAGATCTGAGGTCGCGCTGGAGCAGCAAACAGCAGGTCCTACGCGCTGGATCAAACACGCTTGAGCAGCAAGCAATAATATGCGCATGAAACAACATGGCATGTCTGACGACAACGAAGTCACGACACTCGGACACTCTGACCAAGCCATGGCGGCGACCTCACATCAGATGCTCGAAGTGTCGACCGCCCGACTCCACACAAAGCTGCATCCTGTGTCGCATGTTGGCCATGACCTTGCGGCACATGTCCGCTGTGATGGTGGTCAGGATCTCCCTGATGCTCTCCTTCAGGTCATCTAGAGTGCCTGGTACACTCTTCCCTTGATGAACCCCCGAAGGAAAAAAATCAAGGGGGCGCAGTCCGGTGACCTGGCCGGCCACGGAAATTCCGTCTTCTGCGAGATGAGCCTGTCAGCGAACTTCGCCTTGAGTGCGTCCAGGCTGACATGAGCGGTGTGTGCAGTGGGGGCCACTGCATCCACATTCCGTTCTTGTTGTTGCATGTCCTGTTGCATCCACATTCCGTTCCGTTCCGGATCTTCGGGAATAAGAACTCCTGGAGCATCGCGACGTAGCGCTCGCTAGGGGTTCATCAAGGGAAGAGTGTACGAGGTCCAACCACGCACTCTGAATGACCTGACGGAGAGCATCAGGGAGATCCTGGCCACCATCACAGCGGACATGTTCTGCAAGGTCATGGCCAACATGCGACGCAGGATGCAGCTTTGTGTGGAGTCGGGCGGTCGACACTTCGAGCATCTGATGTGAGGTCGCCGCCATGGTTTGGTCAGAGTGGTGCCCGGCGTGTCGGTAACTTCGTTGTTGTCAGACATGCCATGTTGTTTCATGTGCATTACTGTTCGCTGCTCAAGCATGTTTGATCCAGCGCTTAGGACCTGCTGTTTGCTGCTCCAGCGCGACCTCAGATCTGTAAAAGATCAGGTCCTTTTCGGATATATAGCTATGTGTGTGTCGCATTTTGTCAGTCTGTTTCGCTGCGGTGAAGCTAAGTTAATAGAACGTCCATGGGTTTGGGTATCATATATGTGATGTATAATTTCATCAGCTTTCCAATTCTGGTAAGTTTGAAGACCTGCGACCAAAACTACCGGGGAGTTATCGCGAGATTTCCGAGTGGATACATTTTTATGAAACACCCTGTATGATAGCTAGGAACAAACGGAAAAATCAATGGAAAGCTCTTCCAAAAATGTAATCGCCAAATTGTGCTCAACTTTTAGGTCAGGTCAATGGTGTAGGCTCCAGCGATGTCGAAAAGCCTATTTTTCAAAACTGTTTTTCACAAATAACGTTTTACCTAATAACGATGGGGAAATAATGTTGACTCCATCGTGTTTGTCTCGTCAAGGAGCTTCGCATGATATTAATGTTGACTAGGTTAGGTCAGCATAGAAATTTGACCTCAGGTCAAGGTCAAGTGGTGGCCCAAGTAGGTCAAGTTGCACACTGGGAGACGTGTCTCGACGAGATAAGCACAGTAGTACCTGTTTCACTTATCTATCTTTATTCTGTCGAGAGTTATATACAAACAAAATGTTGGTGACCTCGGATGACCTCGGTTCACCCTGTAGGGGTCACAGAGCACAAATTGCACCTGGGTCATCATGAATGGCCTATGATAACATGATCTAGAAGGAATTGGACTGATATCATGCGTATCCTCGGAATAGGAAGCATTCACATATTTCCTCATTGACTTATAATGTCACGAAATTGACCCGACCTAAGGTCACCGATATAAAACAACGAGATATACGAATTGTAGGTACCTATGGCCATATGAAATCCTGCAAGTTTGAAGCCGATCGTCTAACAACTGTGGCTCTGATATGACCGCACACTTTTTGGAGGTGGGGTCACGTGACCTGACCTGGTGACCTGACCTGAGATGACCTGAGGTAAAACAAGACTATGTGGATAATTGATGCCCAAATAGCTGTGCCAAATTTAGCGGCGCTGCGCGCCGCCGTTTTCCCGCTATTCAGGAAAAACTGAGGGGGGGAATCAACCCTCGCCCGTGCACGTGTTAATGAAGGATGAAGTTAAGGTAGTTCACTCGGCTACTGCAAGTGCGCACGTTGCCTGGGCGACGTTGTCTGACTTTCAATCATCTTTTTGCCACATAGCAACAGTTGAACGCCAAAACAAATGCTACCACTCGATGCGCCGGTCAATTCTGCACAGAAGTCAGTCTCCATCGTCCTCAAAATTGAACTTTCATTTTCTTCCGAATTAAGAGGCATTTTGAAGGCGATCGGTGCCATAGCGCGCGGCCCGCACCGATCAGGCTGACAGGCTGCCTGCCGGTCATGGAACGCCCCGCTCCCCGCCCAGCTACCATGCGGCACCGGGACCCGACCCGACCCCAACACATGTCGATTTCCCAGCCAATCAGTGACCCGCAAGCCACCGGGCCCACGCCAATCGCAATGCGCCGCCCGGTTCATGCGCCCGGTTCTGCTAATTTTGTCGTATACCTGGAATGTTATTGTCCGATCCGATGGTGAGGTCAGGAGCAACGCAACAAGCAGCTCCGCTTAGCGTAGGTCCTGATCTAGGAAATCCATCCGATCAAAATATTCGAACTAAACTTATGTATAAAAAATAGGTACAATGTGTCAATCTATCGAAAGAATGTGTTTCATTTTGTGTTTGTGACACCACGTGCCCAGTAGAGCCCTTCATGGGACACATGTTCAGCCCCCATCCCGTTCCAGACCATTCAGCCAGACCCAAACCCGTTCCAATCCAAATTCAAATCCTAATGAATACTTGATGGGGCTCCCATTCTCACCCGTTTCAGCATATTTCACTTTGTGTGGTGCTATAAAATGATATGGTCTGTCCCAAACCCATTCCAACCCGTTACATTTACAAAAAATGGCCCCATTCCCACCCATTTCCATCCCGTTCCATGGGTCCCATGGGGATTCCCATTCCATGAAGGGCTAGTGCCCAGACTGAAGTTAAATTTCATTTTGTGAATGTTTTAGAACAATCGAAATTGTACGAAACAAACATTGTGTGATTTGTACTCTTCGAATGAGCATGGGTGCAAATTTGAAGTTTGTATTTCAAATTGACTGACTTTTTGGACTGGGACTTACACAAAAGATGGCAATTTGTATTACATTAGTTAACCTGTGATATATTTTTACCTCGTGCGTGAATCGAACTGGTACCGTACACACGCCATCGTCATTTCATTTTTCGCATCATAAACGGAAACAGGCCAATAAGCTTGTAACTGGAAGTGGAAAACTGGAAGATGGGGGAAAACTGGAAGTGCTAAATGCAACAGCTAACACTCTTGGCCCCACGCAAGTGCGCTAAATACGACACTACGAAGTACGAAGTGCTGCACTGCAACAGCTAACACTCTTGGCACCACGCAAGTGCGCTAAATACGACACTACGAAGTGCTGCACTGCAACAGCTAACACTCTTGGCACCACGCAAGTGCGCTAAATACGACACTACGAAGTGCTGCACTGCAACAGCTAACACGCTTGGCACCACGCAAGTGCGCTAAATACGACTCACTACGAAGTGCTGCACTGCAACAGTGTGGGTTTGCGCCGGCTGGCCAGTTCTTGCCCTCAATTTGGTGGCTCGTCGCTGCTAATGGTTGCCCAATGTGAAATATGATGACGTCCGTTATATTTCGGTCTTGTACTACTCGTACTCTCCAAGGCACCGTATTTTTATACAGTCCTGGTAAAATTGTTCGACGTATGTGGGTCATGGGATTGTGTGATGATGTGTTGCGAGATCCGGTTGTGGATGAAATAAATATGCCAAGGTTATTTCGCTTGAAACATAAAATGCATTGTATGGTTTATGTAGACGGTAATCGCTTTGTAAACGGCCATGGCTAACCAACGTATAGCTGACAGCTGTGCACGTTTTTCATTTTGCATAACACAGTGGTCACTGTTGGTTAGAATCAGAATCCTTTCTCGGCCTGGCTGATGCCGTTGAATTGCTTAAACAAGTGAGGGTATGACCCGCTGCAGCATTTTATCTCCACACCTTTACATAATCCATCAACTGTCTCGTCGTCGGTCAACATTCGAATCCACATGTTGACAGTTGGCAGCCGCCTTTGACCCACTGTGGTCCTAAACACCGCCGACCCTTCTGAAGGACAACAAAGACACCCCTCGCTGCCGAATTGCCAGCCTCGGAATCCGCAGCGGTCGGGTCCTCGGCGGCGGCGGCGCGTGTGCAGCATCGAACAATGAGCGCATCACTGCACGCGGCCCTGGACGGATCGACCACGGTCGCATCCAGGCCGTCGCCGACCGGCCAACTGGGCCAGCTCCTGTGTATGTGTGTGTGTGTTGAAAAATGACCGCCGGCGACAAGCGGGTCAAGGATGACCGGAGCGGCGCACGCAAGCCGTGCTGAAAACTTAATGACCGGCTTGATCGGCGATCCTGTGTCATGACAGCTGGCGACAGCTCCGAGTAACGCTCTGCTCTGAGTAACGGCCTGCTCTGAGTAACGCTCTGCTCTGAGTAACGGCCTGCTCTGAGTAACGCTCTGCTCTGAGTAACGCTCTGCTCTGAGTAACGGCCTGCTCTGAGTAACGCTCTGCTCTGAGTAACGGCCTGCTCTGAGTAACGCTCTGCTCTGAGTAACGGCCTGCTCTGAGTAACGCTCTGCTCTGAGTATCGCTCTGCTCTGAGTAACGCTCTGCTCTGAGTAACGCTCTGCTCTGAGTAACGCTCTGCTCTGAGTAACGCTCTGCTCTGAGTAACGCCACAGATCACGGAGCGCATGGCACGGATCCTCGAACACACGATATGACAGCAGAGGTCAGGTCAGGTCACGGAGCGGGACGGGCAGACCGGGTTGTGGGAAACGGACATACCAGAGTCCAGAGTCCCAGACTATGTTCAGTGCACATGGCAGACAGATCATGAGATAGGACGAGACATGTCATGTATGATATAGGACATGACTGACTGGGACTGACAGACCTGTACAGTCCCTTGGGTTCTGTCTGGGTCAAAACCTTGGATTTTTTGGTTCAACCGTGGGTTTTGGGGATTGTAGGCATCGAGCCTTGGGTTGTATCAACATAAAAATGAAATTGAAATTGAAAATTGCTTCTGTAAAATATCACCCATTTGTATTGTCCCTGTACATCTATGTGTGTGTGTGTGTGTGTGTGTTGTGTGTCAGGGAAGAGATTCAAAATGATGGCAGTTCCTGTGAGAAGACAACATTGATTTATCGGAGCTGTATGGCCGTTGCCTTAGATCACATTTTTGCAGGTAAATGGTAATTTTGACATTCTTTTTCAACAGAAACAGGTGTTCAGGCAATAATTGCAAAAATATACACACAAAAACAGTGTGCATTCGTGAAAATTGGAACCTTGGATTAATTAGCGCAATATCGGGCGCTGTCATTCGGCAAAAATATTGGGTTGTCGGCTGTCGCTGAAATCTCCCTGGTAACAGTGTCCGGGGCAGGTCAGACCATGAGACAGGACAAGTCACAGAGGCATAGGTCCGAGCCAGGTCAGACCATGGGCCAGCGTGGGCTCCTTCCTTTCTGTGACAGGACGCGGCGCGGACGACCAAGGACAGTCCACGTCACCCGAGCGGGTCCTGCAGGGGCTGGGGCGGCAAGACGGGACAGGACAGGACGGTGCAGCCGCCGCCGCTGCCGCCGGCCGTGTGACCTTCGTCGTATCGACACCGTCTGTCGCCACCACCACCGCTGCTGCCGCTGCAGTGGACGAGTCGACCGAGCGGTCCGGTCCAGCCGTCGCTCTGGCACGGTATTGAGCTGCATGACCGGCCCGAAGTGGGCCAGTCCGCCGCGCCCACCGCGCCCGCCGCGCCCGCCGCATGAACCCCATCGCGGAAAAATAGCGGCCGCACGCCTGTTTGGCCGGTAGGAATTGGCACAGCGTGTTGAAATTGGCGGACATGAGCGGCTGACGTCGGCAGCAGAAGGTCACTGTATGTGGCACAGTCCGCAGTCCGACATCCCCGCGCCGGGCTCGATTGGTCTCCATGGACGATTAATGGGGTCAGCAGGCAGAAAACGTAAATACACACGTCAACTGGAGCGGAATTTCGGCGAATCGTGGTGCCATGAAGATCGGGCGCAGATTTAACTGCACGCCAAGTGTGAAGGGTTTGGAGCAGACCCCGCCCGGCCCGGCCGGGAAAGGCGTGCTGCGGCGGAGCTGTGTAACGTGCCAGCACGGCAGCTGTGGCATCCGGCCGGCGGCGGTGCCGTGCGGTGCCGTGCTGTGGCGTGCTGTTGTTGCAGGACGGCCGCCGGTGCCGCGGTGCCCCTGAGGCCGACCTTCTGGCGTCCCCGGCGACCGGCGGCTGACCTTTGGACGCCCCTCGCCGGCCGCGCGCCGCGCCCCAAGGCTGTGTACCGGGCAACTGAGCCGAGTCCTCAGTCGATCGGAGGCCGGAGCCGTCTCCCGGCAGCGCCGCGCCGCGCCATGAGGTGAAGGTCACCCCCCCCCCCCCCCTGCTCTCTGCCCCCGCCCACCGCCCACCGCCCCAGGATGCCGCCGCCGCGGTACCGAAATAGTTCGCCCGAGGCCACGGGTCGGCGCCCCGGACGCTGCCTCGAGCCACACCGGTGCTGTCGGCGGTCGGCGGCAGACACCCGGGTGACCATGGCAATAGAGACGTCGATATTAGGCGGCGGGACCGTATGTTCTACATCCGGCTTCGACCGACAACATAACACTTCAACGGATGATTGTACTGTCGTACAGCTGATGATGTTATCGGTGCATAGCTCATCATTCGTGTCGAGAAATATGATTCCCCCAGCCCACATATGGTTACCTTCAGCGCAATGTCGATCTGCACAGCTGACCTCGCTTCGATGCTGGACTCGAGCCTCTCTCTGAAGCACATCACGCAAGCGTCCTGCTTGAGAAATATCAGATGGAATCGACGCCTAGAATTCGCATACACATGCAAGTACCTTGCATATGGCTATGTACTTGGCTGCAGGCTGGGTATGCATCGCATCTGAACCCTTTGCTGAAAAAAAAAATTATGAATATGCGAGGGCTCCAACCAAACATGTGTTTTAATTTGCTCGAGTGATTCATTTAACCAGTAAGCACACTTATGATGAATAAATAACACCAGGGAAGTCTGATAAAGGCTCTCAGCTTGAAGTATCGGTAGTATGTATTCCTGTGATTCGCCGAATTTACAACCTCTACGTGTCGGTGGAATAAAACGTAGTAGCGGAATAAAATTACATGATGATTTTGTAACAGATATCGCCGTAAATATTCCTGAATATGCTTTGCTTACATTTCTATCTAGTTTTAACCTTTGACTGCATGGATTTTTCGGATTGAAGCTCTTCACTGAACAGTGTGTGAACCTTGCCTTGCTATTTGATGACGTAATTTCTGTCCACTCGCATTTTATAAATATGGGAACGCCCGGCACGTCCCTTTCTACCCTGTGACCATGGGCGTTGAAGCGGGGGACGGGGGACGCGTCCCCAGTTTAAAAATCAGGGGGACGTCCCCCAAGAAAGCAGACTAGCTTGATTTTGTTTTGCTGAATTCGTTCCAAAGGATATGAAACGTAAATTATGATTAGCTCAAATTACATGCCATTTTTAACCCTATATCGTTGAGTCCTTTCTTTGTACTTAAGATGTAGGTACTTAATTACTGTAGAAAAGCAAATTGTGATATGGGAATGGCAGCTAAAAGTTGGTACAAAATATTGGCTTCTGCATATGATTGAATGTCAAGTTCATCCATGCATTCACCATTCATTCCAAGGCCCTATAGATACAATTCAGCAAAGGCGGCGAATAACGTGACGTCGTGTGGTATATCCATAAATATGCTGTGTTCAAACAGCAATCAGTTTTAGACTTAAGTCCCTTTGACCCGCTGGAATTTATATAAATGAGTGCATCATGCTTGGTATAATTTCAATGGTTGAAGAACTCTCTACAATCCATGCTAAGTAAGCTTTTGGAAATATACCTAGGCATAGAAGGGGTAGCTACTAGCTTGCTGGGCGATAGCGAGGTAGATTCGCGAAAATCAATGTCCACGAACACTCGCGAAAATAAGTTCCCCTCCAGGGTCGGATCCAGGGGCCAAGGGGCCATGGATATGCCTAGGGGCCATGACCCCCCCCCCCCCCCCCCAAGGTCCTGAAACCGTGATTTGCCCCCCCCCCCCCCCACGGCCGGACGTACAGCGGTGGATGTGTGACATGGATGGCTCTACTCCCCCCTCCCCCGCTTAACAACTTCTCGCTAACGGCCTCCCCCCCAAACCACCCGTTCTGGCTCCGTCAATGCCCCTGCCTGTGACCTGTGACCTGAAACCGAACACAGGCCAGCCCAGGGCAAATGACAAGAGTCGGCGCGGTCGACTGAACATGCCCACCTTATCATGACGTGAACGTTATGTCCATGAAGTTAGCGAACAGCCAACAAACGGAAATTTGAAACGGCCGAATTTTTCGCCTAAAATACGCATGCAGGTCAAGTCGCATACGAGGATCACGAATCTGATGTTATTTGTAATGTAAAGGTCAAGGTCAAATGAGTAAAGAAGGTTGTGTACTCTTATGCACCTTTTTACGGATAAACGGTACACCGCACAGCCTCGCAATGACCACCATTCGAAAGAGCGCCTCAAAATAAAGGTGGGGTTTTCCTCGGAATTTCGATTAAGGTCAGCCAAGGTCACCCATCAAGGTTAAACTATCAACATCAAACAAAATAGACCTTATGTACCTTTTTACGGACAAACAGTACACCGCACGGCCTCGAAATGGCCACCATTCGAAAAAGCGGCTCAAAATTAAGGTGGCGTTTTCCTCGAAATTTCGACTAAAGTCACCCAAGGTCACCCATCAAGGTCAAACTATCAAAATCAATAAAAATAGACATTATGTACCTTTTTACGGACAAACGGTGCTTTGCACGTTTTTTTTTGCAATGGCACCATTCGAAAGAGCGCTTCCAAGTGAAGGTGGGGTTTACCTAGGAATTTCGATTAAGGTTATCCAAGGTCACCCATCAAGGTCAAACTATCAAAATCATCCCAATTCGACCTTATGTACCTTTTTACGGACAAACAGTGCACCGCACGGCCTTGCACTGGCCATTATTCGAAAGACCGGCTCAAAATGAAGGTGGGATTTTCCACGGAATTTCTATTTAGGTCACCCAAGGTCACCCACCCATCAAGGTCAAACTATCAAAATAAATCCAAATCGACCTTATGTACCTTTTTACGGGCAAACGGTGTTTTGCACGGCTTTTTAAATGGCACCATTCAAAAGAGCGCCTAAAAATGAAAGTGGAATTTTCCTCGGAATTTCTATTTAGGTCACCCAAGGTCACCCATCAAGGTCAAACTATCAAAATCAATCAAAATCGGACTTATGTACCTTTTTACGGACAAACGGTGCTTTGCGCGTTGTTTTACAGATACAGATACAGATACAGATGTATATTCGGAACCTCCATGCGATGGCTTTTATGGTATCCACGTCATTACAGTTTTTAAGAGCACGTCACTTAATTCACCCATTCGCATAAAATCGTACATGTAAAATTAAGATGAGAAAAGGCTAAAAAATACAGGCGACGGATATATGCACACACATCGGATGGAATATCCTGTGATATTGTATGATTAATGATTATGCATTGTAGATATCGACACCGACAGCACCGCGACGCAAGTGACCAACTGTCCGTCTCACATCTAGGGGTAGGTTATTCCAGCTTTTCGTGGCTCTGTATAGGAAGCCACGTCGCGCAAACTCTGTCCTCACTCTGGGCAGCTGCAGCTGGCCGTCATCCGTCGCGCGCGTCTGACGGCTCGACACTTCAGATCGACTGACGACTCGGTCACGCAGGAGTACAGGCGCATTGGGCGCGGTGACGAGGCGGCGCATGGTAGCGACATCGCGTTCAGCCACCATCTCGTCAACCTTTCTCCAACTAAGCTGCCGCAGCACCGGTGTCACATGTTCACGTCGATCAAGGCCACTCACGATTCGAGCACCGAAATTGATCGCTTTCTGAACTCGGTACCTTTGAGTCTTAGTGCAGCTTCCCCACACCGTTATGCAATAACGGATATGGGGGAACACCAGTGCTTCTATTAGCATCTGTCTGGTACATCGAGGGAGACGGTGGCGCATCCTAGCTAGGCCAATCAGCACACAGTAACAGCGTTGCACTACATGGGACACATGCTGCTCCCAGAGCAGATGGGAATCGATGGTGACACCCAGCACCTTGACGCTGTCCGATGGAGATATTTCATCACTTCCAAATTTCACCGAAATGTTGGTGTCGGATTTGAGACGTCGGGATTTCAGCATGATCATTTCAGTTTTCGCAGGGTTGATTTTGAGCCTGTTTTGGGTAAACCATTGCAAGGCCACTGAAAGGGTATTTTCGACACGTGATTTAAGGGCCAGAATGTTTGACGGCAGGTCAACGTCAAGGAACTGGGTGTCATCCGCGTACATGATGATGTTGCCATGGTCAATGTGCTGCGACAGGTCCTTGGTGAACACGAGAAACAGCACGGGACCGAGCACAGAGCCCTGGATCACGCCGTGCGTGACCTCAAGTAGACCCGATGAGCTACCCTTGATAGACTGGGTGCGTCCACTGAGCCAGGCGGAGAACCAGTCAGGCTGTATGCCATACCAGCCGAGCTTGTCCAGGAGCCGGCCGTGCTCGACGCTGTCGAAGGCCTTGGATGTGTCAGTAGTGACAAGCGATGTTACCATGCCCTTGTCGATGTTTTCTGTAGCGTGGATGACAGCGTCGAGCAGCGCCGACTCCGTAGACAAGCCCGGCCGGAACCCGTACTGTTGGGGACATAGTATGTGATGACTGGTGAGATACGTCATAAGTTGAGAGCACACGACACGTTCACAAAGTTTGGCCACTACAGATAAAATAGAGATCGGCCTATAGTTGTTGGGATCACTGGGGTCGCCCTTCTTGTGAAGTGGTATAACTGTAGCTGTCTTCCATTGGTCTGGCAGCTGACAGTTTGTGATGGACGAGTTAATGATATGCAGGAGAAGTGGGCCAGTCACAGCGAAGGTCATCTTCAACATCTCGATGGTGATGCCGTCAGCACCACACGCACGTGACGAGCCCATCCTCTGTAGAGCTGCGGATAGTTCCGGGAGCGTGGCCGGACGCGGCGCGAACTCGCCGCTGCACACACGAGGCGGACGCGGCGGCAGTGGCTCTCCCGTGTCGCTCGCAGCGAGTGCGTCCGCCACGCTGGGGCCCACAGATGCAAAGAAGTGGTTGAGTCGGTTGGCCCAGTCAGGATCTCGGTCCGCTGCAATGGAGGTCCTTGTCTCGGCCTTCTTTGATGCGATGAGGAATTGCCGGATGTCCTTCCAAGTTCTGCTGCGCGAGTTTTTGAAGGACGTCTTATAGAAGTCCGTGCAGGCTCGATTGATGACCACCTTCACGGCGTTCCGGCGGTCACGGAACTCGCTGGCAGTTTCCTCGCACGGTATGTGGTCTCTGTCCGCTCGTGCCATGTCGCGTGCGGTCATGGCCTCTCGGACTGCGGCGTCCTCCATCCACGGGTAGGAACGATGTTTAAGTCTTATGGTTCTCATCGGCATATGTTGATTTATGACTGGATCCCACTGAGCGAGGAAGCTGTGCCATTTGTCAGACACCGTGTCGGCTTCATAAACAGGATTCCAGTCCGTCTGGAGCAGGTCCAGACACAGACCATCTTGATTGACACGTCTGGTGGAGCGCATGGTGATGGTGTCCGGGATGTGCCGCTGCCGGACGTCAGCGACCTGCGCAGATATCAGGTCGTGGTCGCTGACGCTGACGGTGGTGACGGCAGCCTTTGATGTGAGCTCCGGCCTGTTGGTGATGAAATGGTCAATGAGTGACGCATTGACTCCAGGGTGAGTCGGATGAATGATGACTTGTGTCAAGGAGAGGTCACTCAGATGTTGCATGTATGACGTCACACCAGGCTTGTCTGGGCGTAGAACGTCAAAGTTTGTGTCACCTAATAGGTAGGTCGGCTTGTCTCGCGCTAAGACGTGGGTCAGCTGGCTGTGCAGATCGTCGATTGCTGGTCCTGTAGCACCCGCGGGCGGCCGATAAACGGCTCCGACGATCACTGGGGAGCGACTGGATAGCTGAACCCAGACGGACTCCAGGGTGGAGCCTGCAGCTGGGACTTGCATGGACTCTATTGCCAGCGAGTTGCGGTAGACGATGGCGACCCCACCACCAGCTTTTCCAGACGGTCTATCTTGCCGAGTCAGGATGTAGCCTGGGAAGACAAGCATCCGCGAATCGACGGTCGGTGACAGCCATGTCTCACTGAGGCATAGGATGTCGAGTTTCTCGGTCGTCAGCAGGTCGTTCACCTCGTCCAGGTGGGCTGTTAGAGATCGGACGTTCAGGTGGCCTATCTTCAATTTTTTTATATCTTCAAAGTTCAAAGGCCTATCTTCAAAGTTTTATAGTACCATTCGAAAGAGCGCCTCAAAATGAAGGTGGCGTTTTCCTCAGAATTTCGATTAAGGCCACCCAAGGTCACCCATCAAGGTTAAACTATCAAAAATCAATCAAAATCGACCTTATGTACCTGTTTACGGACAAACGATGTTTTGCACGTTTTGTAATGGCACCATTCGAAAGAGCGGCTCAAAATGAAGGTGGAGTTTTCCTCGGAATTTCGATTCAGGTCACTCAACGCCAAGGTCACCCATCAAGGTAAAACTATCCAAATAAATCAAAATTGACCTTATGTACCTTTTTACGGACAAACAGTGATTTGCACGGTTTTCTAAATGGCACCATTCGAAAGACCACGTCAAAATGGAGGTGGAGTTTCCCTCCGAATTTCGATTTAGGTCACCCAAGGTCACCCATAAAGGTCAAACTAACAAAATCAATCAAAATCGACCTTATGTACCTTTTTACGGACAAACGGTGCTTTGCACGGTTTTTAAATGGCGCCATTCGAAAGAGCGGCTCAAAATGAAGGTGGGGTTTCCTCCGAATTTCGATTTAGGTCACCCAAGGTCACCCATCAAAGTCAAACTATCAAAATAAATCAAAATCGACCTTATGTACCTTTTTACGGACAAACGGTGCTTTGCACGTTTTTTTTAATGGCATCATGAGAAAGATCGGCTCAAAATGAAGATGGGGTTTTCCTCGGAATTTTGATTTAGGTCATCCAAGGTCACCCATAAAGGTCAAACTATCAAAATCAATCAAAATCGACCTTATGTACCTTTTTACGGACAAACGGTGCTTTGCACGGTTTTTAAATGGCACCATTCGAAAGAGCGCCTCCAAATGAAGATGGGTTTTCCTCGTAATTTCGATTAAGGTCACCCAAGGTCACCCATCAAGGTCAAACTATAAAAATCATCCAAAATCGACCGTATGTACCTTTTTACGGACAAACAGTACACCGCACGGCCTCGCAATGGACACCATTTAATGTCGATTTTGATTGATGTTGATAGTTTGACCTTTATGGGTGACCTTGGGTGACCTAAATCAAAATTTCGAGGAAAACCCCACCTTCATTTTGAGCCGCTCTTTCGTATAGTGCCATTTATAAAAAAAAACGTGCAAAGCACCGTTTGTCCGTAAAAAGGTACACATAAGGTCGATTTTTATTGATTCTTATAGTTTGACCTTGATGGGTGACCTTGGGTGACCTAAATAGAAATTCCGAGGAAAACCCCTGTTTGTTTCGTTTGTTTCGTTTGTTCAATTTTGTTTCGTACAATTTCGAATGTTCTAAAACATTCACAAAATGAAATGTAACTGCAGCCTGGGTACTAGCCCTTCATGGAATGAGAATCCCCATGGGACCCATGGAACGGATGGAAATGGGTGGGAATGGGGCTATTTTTTGGAAATGTAACGGGTTGGAATGGGTTTGGGACAGACCATATCATTTTTTAGCACCACACAAAGTTAAATATGCTGAAACGGGTGGGAATGGGAGCCCCATCAATTATGAATTCGGATTTGGATTTGGATTGGAACGGGTTTGGGTCTGGCTGAATGGGCTGGAACGGGATGGGGGCTGAAAATGTGTCCCATGAAGGGCTCTACTGGGCACATGGTGTCACAAACACAAAATGAAACACATTCTTTCGATAGATTGACACATTGTACCTATTTTGTATATAAGTATAGTTCGAATATTTTGATCGGATGGATTTCCGAGATCAGGACCTACGCTAAGCAGAGCTGCTTGTTGCGTTGCTCCTGACCTCACCATCGGATCGGAGAATAACATTCCAGGTATACGACAAAAATAGCAGAACCGGGCGCATGAACCGGGCGGCGCACTGCGATTGGCGTGGGCCAGGTGTCGTGCGGATCGCTGATTGGCTGGGAAATCGACATGTGTTGGGGTCGGGTCGGGTCCCGGTGCCGCATGGTCGCTGTGCAGGGAGTGGGGCGTTCCATGACCAGCAGCCTGTCAGCCTGATCGGTGCGGGGCCACGCGTTATGGCACCGATCGCCTTCAAAATGCCTCTTAATTCGGAAGAAAATGAAAGTTCAATTTTGAGGACGATGGAGACTGACTTCTGTGCAGAATTGACCGGCGCATCGAGTGGTAGCATTTGTTTTGGCGTTCAACTGTTGCTATGTGGCAAAAAGATGATTGAAAGTCAGACAACGTCGCCCAGGCAACGTGCGCACTTGCAATAGCCAAGTGAAC
The DNA here is from genome assembly GCA_036785665.1 of Chirona hameri. Taxonomy (NCBI): domain Eukaryota; kingdom Metazoa; phylum Arthropoda; class Thecostraca; order Balanomorpha; family Balanidae; genus Chirona; species Chirona hameri. Next base: position 78,295 of record JAXIVJ010002791.1, on the reverse strand, counting down.
TACCTCCTTCATCCTTCATTAACACGCGCACGGCCGGGGTTGATTCCCCCCTCAGGGTTTTCCTGAATAGCGGGAAAACGGCGGCGCGCAGCGCCGCTAAATTTGGCACAGCTATTTGGGCATCAATTACCCACATATTTTTATTTTACCTCAGGTCATCTCAGGTCATGTCACCAGGTCAGGTCACGTGACCCCACCTCCAAAAAGTGTGCGGTCATATCAGAGCCACAGTTGTTAGACGATCGTTTTCAAACCTGCAGGATTTCATAAGGTCATAGGTACCTACGATTCGTATTTCTCGTTTTTTATATCGGTGACCTTAGGTCGGGTCAATTTCGTGACCTCCCCATTATAAGTCAATGAGGAAATATGAAAATGCTTCCTATTCCGAGGATACGCATGATATCAGTCATTTTCCTTCTAGATCATGTTATCATAGGCCATTCATGATGACCCAGGTGCAATTTGTGTGCTGTGACCCCTACAGGGTGAGCCGAGGTCATCCGAGGTCACCAACATTTTGTTTGTATATAACTCTCGACAGCATGAAGATAGATAAGTGAAACAGTTACTAATGTGCTTATCTCGTCGAGACACGTCTCCCAATGTGTAACTTGACCTACTTGGGCCACCACTTGACCTTGACCTGAGGTCAAATTTCTATGCTGACCTAACCTAGTCAACATAAATATCATGTGAAGCTCCTTGACGAGACAAACACGATGGAGTCAAAATTATTTCCCATCGTTATTAGGTATAAAGTTATTTGTGAAAAACAGTTTTGAAAAAATAGGCTTTTCGACATCTCTGGAGCCTAAACCATTGACCTGACCTAAAAGTTGAACACAATTTGGCGATTACATTTTTGCAAGAGCTTTCCATTGATTTTGTTCCGTTTGTTCCTAGCTATCATACAGGGTGTTTCATAAAAATGTATCCACTCGGAAATCTCGCGATAACTCCCCGGTAGTTTTGGTCGCAGGTCTTCAAACTTACCAGAATTGGAAAGCTGATGAAATTATACATCACATATATGATACCCAAACCCATGGACGTTCTATTCACTTAGCTTCAATGCAGCGAAACAGACTGACAAAATGCGACAAACACATAGTTATATATCCGAAAAGGACGTGATCTTTTACAGATCTGAGGTCGCGCTGGAGCAGCAAACAGCAGGTCCTAAGCGCTGGATCAAACATGCTTGAGCAGCGAACAGTAATGAACATGAAACAACATGGCATGTCTGACAACAAGAAGTTACCGACACTCCGGGCACCACTCTGACCAAGCCATGGCGGCGACCTCACATCAGATGCTCGAAGTGTCGACCGCCCGACTCCACACAAAGCTGCATCCTGCGTCGCATGTTGGCCATGACCTTGCAGCACATGTCCGCTGTGATGGTGGCCAGGATCTCCCTGATGCTCTCCGTCAGGTCATTCAGAGTGCGTGGTTGGAACTCGTACACTCTTCCCTTCATAAAACCCTAGCGAGCGCTACGTCGCAATGCTCCAGGAGTTCTTATTCCCGAAGATCCGGAACGGAACGGAATGTGGATGCAACAGGACATGCAACAACAAGAACGGAATGTGGATGCAGTGGCCCCCACTGCACACACCGCTCATGTCAGCCTGGACGCACTCGAGGCCAAGTTCGCTGACAGGCTCATCTCGCAGAAGACGGAATTTCCGTGGCCGGCCAGGTCACCCGACCTGAGCCAACTTGATTTTGTTTCCTTCGAGGGTTCATCAAGGGAAGAGTGTACCAGGCACTCTAGATGACCTGAAGGAGAGCATCAGGGAGATCCTGGCCACAATCACAGTGGACATGTGCCGCAAGGTCATGGCCAACATGCGACGCAGGATGCAGCTTTGTGTGGAGTCGGGCGGCCGACACTTCGAGCATCTAATGTGAGGTCGCCGCCATGGCTTGGTCAGAGTGGTGCCCCGAGTGTCGTGACTTCGTTGAAAACAATTGTCAAAATGGTTCATTTATTGTCAACATTAGGAGTTGTGTGTTGTTTTGTCTCTGGCTGTATATAACACAATGCTCTACCTTACCAATAAAAAGAACCACTTTTTCCCAAGACAAACAAACAATCGAAAAGTGACAATTCAATCGGAAGTTCATTTATGCACCCAGCGGCGACCTCTTTGGTGTCGGTGATTTATGTATTTATTTATTTATTGACCTCGTAGTAGCCGTCCTCTATACATGGCCGAAGCCAAAGGGGCTATTCCTGGCACAGAGTCACACAATGATCAGAATGATGGCGTTAAAAGTATAAATGAACATATGAACATATCACAGTCTGCGTCACATCAGATCAGCCCATCAGCGGCGATCGTCATCATCACCAGACGCCAGTCGCCTCTTCAATGCGCGCCTAAACACTGTTATAGGCATGACGGTAAACTCAGGTGGTAGCGAGTTGTACTGGTCAGTTGCACGATACACGAATTGCCTTTACCCCGCTGCTGAGCCGCGTATGTTGGGGAGACTCAGCAGGTCGTCTCTGCGGGTGCTACGCACGTAGTTGGATCGCTCGCGGTTTGTATAGAATTGGACGGCCAGAGACTCAGGCCAGCTGCCATTTGTTTCAGGGATATTGTCACAGTTCTTTCAAATGAAAGAAGAGCGCCAGATATGTCACGCCAGATATAGAGAAGGATTATACCGTTCGTCACCACATACAAGTACATATGCGTAAATTTCCCAAATTTTAATTATCGAAATATAAAAGCTATTATTTCACGTTTAAATTGAGACGTGATCAATTTCATACCATACATGTGTCATTAGATAATGCGGAACAATAAATAAAAAGGTCAATATTTCCCTTTAACCAATTGAATACTTGCAAGCAGACTGGTTATTGATTCAACGCTAATTTAATCGATTGGAATCGTTCAATCAAAATCCGTCGAATAAAAAAAATATTCACCACCAGATCTTTTGGTTCATGAATCGTGATTGAATCAAAACCCACATCAAATCAAGGCTGATTGAATCAAAAGATTTAACGAATCTTAACGATTCAAGTACACTGGTAAATTGTGCACATACGTGCAGTCCCAGTGGCTACAGTTTTACAGTAGTTCCAGTTGTATTGATTTAACATAGATTCACCATTTATACTGAAATAGTATTGCTGTAACAATGTTTACATGATCATATATATGTGTTTCCATTTGTATTGATTTAACATAGATTCACCACATATATTTAAATGTTGAATCAAACGTGAATCGATTAAAATATTTGTTTTGATTCTTTGAATTGGAAAGAATAAATTCTAAAAATTGAATCCGTGAATCGAACGGTGATTGAATCTTTCAGATTCCAAAATGAATCATGATTGAATCGTTCCAAAAAAAATGAATCAATAACCAGTCTGGAAATAAGATCAAAGTAATCAAGCATCAAAAATGGCATTTTACACATTATATTGGACAAACAAACAACATTGGCATGACCTCTATAAAGTTTCCAGCGAGCCACATCTAGGCGAACATGACTTTGTGTCATCTCACCTGATTGAAGCCAGCGACATATTCAAATAACGAAATATCTCACCCCAAAAATAGTCAGTAGTCACATTAAGGCCAATTCCCAGAATATGTGGTCCAGAATTGCTTACAGACACGCGCTGCAATTTCCCAGGACTTGCGACTCAATCATGGGAGCCATGATGTCAAGGGAAAAAGAAAGAATATTTTAAAAGAAGAGATAATATCTAGGAATAAATTACGTCGATTAACATTATTGTAAAGCAAAAGATATGTTCAGGCAGCAATTGATCCACCATAAATTGATACTTCAAATTTGTATCATACAATTGTTATTGTTTTGTTAAGCTATTATTCTTCTCAAGAGAGGTAAATAAACCTACCAATAAGATTCCACTCGAATGACGTCATTGAAAAATAAATAGGAAATTCACAATTCAGAAGTAGCTGACGTCGTCAATTGTGGCGCATATTGCTATGCGCCCTACTCCAAAACAACGGTATTGGGAAACCGTTCATAAGTGCCAACGATTCAGAAGTGCAAGAAGAGCTTATACGTGCCACAGTTCATAAGTGCCCAGGATTCACTGGTGCAGCCAAGGTAATAGAAATACCGGTGCAGCAATACGCGCTACAATTGACGACGTCAGCTACTTCTGAATTCTGAGTTCCATATTTATTTTCAAAGACGTCATTCAAGTCTAATCTTATTTTGTAGGTTGATTTACCTTTCGCGAGAAGAATAATGGCTTAACAAAACAATAAATTGTATGATACAAATTTAAAATATCAATTAATGGTGGATCAAGCTGCCTGAACATATTTTTGTTTTACATTAATGTTAATCGACGTAATTTATTCCTAGATATTCTCTCTTCTTTTAAAATATTATTTATTTTTTCCTTGACCTCATGGCTCCCATGATTGAGTCGCAAGTCCTGAGGAATTGCATTGTAAGCGATTCTGGGCCACCTATTCTCGGAATTGGCCTTAATGTGACTACTGAGTATTTTTGGGGTGAGATATTTCGTTATTGTAATATGTGGTTGGCTTCAATCAGGTGAGATAACACAAATTCATGTTGGCCTAGATGTGGCTCACTGGAAACTTAGAGGCCTATGCCAATGTTGTTTGTTTGTTAAATATTTTATGTATAAAATGCCATGTTTGATGCTTGATTTACTTTGATACTTTGATCTTCTTTCAGTGACATATTTATGAATATTGTAAGTAACAGACTGGTTATTGATTCGACTCTGAATGAATAGATTGGAATCGTTCAATCAAAATCCCTTGAATCAAAGAAGAATCGATTCACCACCGGATTTTTGTATTAATGAATCATGATTGAATCAAAACCCGCATAGAAACAAGGCTGATTGAATCAAAAAGACTGTGCAATGTTATTTCAATGGTGAGTCAAACGTGATTTGATAACAAAATGTTTTGATTCTTTGAATTGGAATCATTTCTCAAAATGGTTATCCATGAATCAAACGATAACTGAATCATTCATATTCCAAAATGAATCGTGATCGAATCCTTCCAAAAAAGGTGAATCAATAACCAGTCTGCTTGCAAGGGAGTCAGTATTTCGCGATGCGCACTCAATCAAGATATGCGAATGTCACAGATAAATATGGCCTGTGCCAATCATACGCCGAGTCACCTGATCGGTATTCAGTTACTACTCTGTTTGTATCAGCCTTGACCGGCCGCTCACGCAGTGTTTTACAGCCACAGCCACCGCCCGGATGACGGGACCAGGGGTGATCCGGTCTAGAGGTGCGTTAACCGGGGCCGACCAGCCCTCAAACGCAAGCGACATCGGCTGACATTGGAACGGTCGACCTTCTGCGTACCTAACTAACCGGCCGGCCAGCCAGCCCGAGCCGGTGGCCAGTCAGGTAGGCTGTACCGCATGCTATGGCTGTGATGCGGAACAGCAGAACGGATGCTGAAATATCAATAAGACATTACAACACCTCACCTGAGCCTTGTTCACGACGCCTCCTGGCAGGCGTCGACTGCCCCAGGAGCCCCCGACTGCCTTCAGACTGCCCCAGGAGCCCCTCCGATCTGCCCAGCGACTCTTCTGGTCGAACTGCGCTGGCTGCTTTGTCGCCCTGCCGACATGTTCAAGAGGCCTCCAATCTGCCCTGGGGCCCCTCCGTGCTGGCTAGGGGCCAATACGGCATGTGCAGGGGCCCTTCTTACCCGCCCAGAGGTCCTTTTAGTCTGGTCAGGAGCCCCTACGATCTGCACAGGGGCCCTTTGATCTTTCCAGGAGCCCTCTGGTCTACAGGGGCCCTCCAGCCTTCTAGGGGGCCCTTCCGACCTGGCAAGGGAATGCGCTGGCTGCTTTGTCGCCTTGCGACATGCTCCGAGGGCCCTCCGACCTGCCCTGGGGCCCCTCCGTGCTGACTAGGAGCCCATTTGGCATGTTCAGGGGCCCTTCTGACCCACCTATGGCCATTTCGGTCTGGTCAGGGGCCCCTCTGACATGCGCAGGGCTCTTTTGAACGTCCAAGGGGCCCTCTGGTCTTTCAGAGAGGGCCCTGGAGGCCCTAGTGGGCCTTTGCAGTGCTCTAAACTCTCCAAAGACGACGGCTTCGCGTGGTAAACAGCCCATGATACTGCGCTTCGCGCGGTCTCGTCGGAAAAGGGCCCTCCTGGCCGCCAGGGGGGGGGGCTCCCGCCGCCCACCTTGACTATGTGCCTGATCTCAGATGACATAAAAACGTCCCGAAGGTGGAACGACGAGCACCGTTGAGGGACGCATATTCGCGCGCCATATCCCGATGAAGAACCACGCGCGTCTTCTGATGGACATGGCACTTGGCAGACTGCCACAGAGTTGAGCTTGTGCTGCTTCATTGGCCCCAAGACAGTCTGAGAGAACATTCAGCTCGTCCGCCCGCCAGGCTGGCCGCGAAGGGCCCAGCTCCAGTTGGCGGTTGGAGGGGCAGCTGCCCCTCCGCCCCCTCCCTGTGGCGCCGGCCCTGCACCTAGGTAACTTGCACATGTCCGTGAAGTTAGCCACCAGCCAACAAAACGGAAATTTGCAACGGCCGAATTTTTCGCCTAAAATACGCATGTAGGTCAAGTCAGATACGAGGATCACGAATCTGATGTTATTTTTAATGTCAAGGTCATAGGTCAAGGTCAAATGAGTAAAGAAGGTTGTGTAACATTATGTACCTTTTCACGGATAAACGGTACACCGCACGGCCTCGCAATAGCAACCATTCGAAAGAGCGGCTCAACATGAAGGTGGGGTTTTCCTCGGAATTTCGATTAATGTCACCCAAGGTCACTCATCAAGGTCAAACTATAAAAATCAATCAAAATCGACCTTATGTACCTTTTACGGACAAACGGTGCTTTGCACGTTTTTTAAATGGCACCATTCGAAAGAGCGCCTCAAAATGAAGGTGGGGTTTTCCTCTGAATTTGTATTTCGGTCACCCAAGGTCACCCATCAAGGTCAAACTATCAAAATCATCCCAATTCGACCTTATGTACCATTTTACTGACTAACAGTACATCACACGGCCCCGCAATGGCCACCATTCAAAAGAGCGGCTCACAATGGGCCTCTTCCCGTGGCAGCTCTAACTTCCTCCAAATTGCTCCAACTTGCAACTGCCCTATACTAATGCACAGACAGTTGCAAGTTGGAGTAACTTGGAGGATGATAGAGGAGGTTAGGGGTGCCACTGGAACAGGCCTAATGAAGGTGGGATTTTCCTCGGAATTTCTATTTAGGTCACCCAAGGTCTCCCATGAAGGTCAAACTATCAAAATAAATAAAAACCGACCTTATGTACCCTTTTACGGACAAACGGTGCATTGCATTTTTTTAATGGCATCATTCGAAAGCGGCTCAAAATGAAAGTGGGGTTTTCCTCGGAATTTCGATTTAGGTCAGCCAAGGTCACCCATCAAGGTAAAACTATCAAAATCATCCCAAATCGACATTATGTACCTTTTTACCGACAAACAGTACACCGCACGGCCTCGCAATGGCAACCATTCGAAAGAGCGGCTCAACATGAAGGTGGGGTTTTCCTCGGAATTTCGATTAATGTCATCCAAGGTCACTCATCAAGGTCAAACTATCAAAATAAATCAAAACCGAACTTATGTACCTTTTTACGGACAAACGGTGCTTTGCACGTTTTTTAAAGGCACCATTCGAAAGAGCGCCTCAAAATGAAGGTGGGGTTTTCCTCGGAATTTCTATTTAGGTAAGCCAAGGTCACACATCAAGGTCAAACTATCAAAATCAAACCAAATCGACATTATGTACCTTTTTACGGACAAACAGTATACCGCACGGCCTCACAATGGGCACCATTCGAAAGAGCGGCTCAAGGTGGCTTAACCATCGCACTACGGGGGTCCTAAAACGACCCCCTCTGATGTTTTTCTTGCATAACTTTTTACACATGTGGCGCATCTTGCTGAAATTTTTAGTAGCTCAGTATGCAACAATTATACGTATGCTGTAAAATTTTCATTGAAATGAGTCGAGCAATTTGGGAGATAATGATGTTTTAATGACGTCATGTTGGTGGAAAAACGATAAAGGCTTGAAAAATCGTAGAAAACAGAGTTTTGAAGCAAATTGCAAACGCAATTGAGCAAAGATATAAAATGTAATTTTCTTTCAAATGGCAATCTCGGATTTTCAGAATTTTGGTTTTTGGACCCCACACGGCCTCGCAATGGCCACCATTCGAAAGAGCGGCTCACAATGGGCGAACCAATGGGCGAAGTTTTTTTTTTTAAATCACCACAAAATCAAAATTTGCAAAGATGTTAAAAAACGGAATATATGTGAGAGAACTAAGTATGGACAATACTCAAACCAAATTTCAAAGCAATTTTTTGTTTACTGAGTGATGGCTCCCTAAGTGTATGGAAACTTATGACGTCATTTTTGTAAATAACTTTTTGACTTTTTTGACCAGATACGAATAAATAGTTACCCTTTTCTGTATTTCTGAGACAAAACTGGTCTAGAAACATGCCTTTTTATTTACATTTATCAATTTCGAATTTCGAGGTTTTCTAACAGAGCAAAATCGCTGTTCTGGACGTGGTCGATCGAGGTCATTCACTTGACCTAAAAGGTCACTCGTTGACCCGAAACCTCAACATTGCATACCGTTAGATTCCAAACATGACAGGCAACATGTTGGGTCTTACCGCGTTGATCTATCTTGCTTGGTTTGGAAGTTAACAGGGGGTCTTCTTAGGACCCCCACGTAGGGCGAAGGTGAAAAAGCTCACTTAGGGCGAGGGTTAAGGTGGGATTTTCCTCAGAATTCCGACTTAGGTCACCCAAGGTCACCCATCAAGGTCAAACTATCAAAATAAATCAAAATCGACCTTTTTACGGACAAACGGCGCTTTGCACGTTTTTTTAAATGGCACCATTCGTAAGAGCCCATCAAAATGAAGGTGGGGTTTTCCTCTGAATTTCGATTAAGGTAACCCAAGGTCACCTAACCAGGTCAAACTATCAAAATTTCGATTAAGGTCACCCAAGGTCACCTAACCAGGTCAAACTATCAAAATCAACCAAAATCGACCTTATGTACTTTTTACGGACAAACGGTACACCGGACGGCCTCGCAATGGCCACCATTCGAAAGAGCGGACCGAAATGAAGGAGTTTTCCACGGAATTTCGATTAATGTCACCCAAGATCACCCATCAAGGTTAAACTATCAAAATCAATCAAAATCGGTCTTATGTTCCTTTTTACGGACAAACGGTGCTTTGCACGTTTTTTTAATGGCACCATTCGAAAGAACGGCTCAAAATGAAGGTGGGGGTTTCCTCAGAATTATTATTTTGGTCACCCAAGGTCACCCATAAAGGTCAAACTATCAAAATCAATCAAAATCGACCTTATGTACCTTTTTACATAACAATTTTTACAGACAAACTCACCGTTTGTCTGTAAAAAGGTGCATCCCCAACATACGCGGCTCAGCAGCGGGGCAAAGGCAATTCGTGTAGCGTGCAGCTGACAAGTACAACTCGCTACCACCTAAGTTTACCGTCATGCCTAAAACAGTGTTTAGGCGCGCATTGAAGAGGCGACTGGCGTCTGGTGATGATGACGATCGCCGCTGATGGGCTGATCTGATGTGACGCAGACTGTGATATGTTCTATGTTCATTTATACTTTTAACGCCATCATTCTGATCATTGTGTGACTGTGCCAGGAATAGCCCCTTTGGCTTCGGCCATGTTATAGAGGACGGCTACAACGAGGTCAATAAATAAATAAATAAAAAAATCGCCGACACCAAAGAGGTCGCCGCTGGGTGCATAAATGAACTTCCGATTGAATTGCCACTTTTCGATTGTTTGTTGATTGTCTTTGGAAAAAGTGGTTATTTTTATTGGTAAGGTAGAGCATTGCGTTATATACAGCCAGAGACAAAACAATACACAACTCCTAATGTTGACAATAAATGAACCATTTTGACAATTGTTTTCCAAAATTGAGGTTCGCAACCACTAACTAGGCCGTCGTTGGGTATAAGTTAACTGCTAATGTGCATACCTTTGTAATCGATGTTTGTTGATTGTTAAGGATAGTAGGGCACATAATCGTAATATAGACAGAGTGTAATATAGACAGAGTGTAATATAGACAGAGTGTAATATAGACAGTGTAATATAGACAGAGAGACATGTTTTCCATACCATTTCGTCAAAAAGCAATACCGGATTTTGGTGGGGCCGAAATTTGTTACCAAGTACTTGAAGCGTAGAACGCTTATCAACTTTAACCTGAAATATCTTTCGGTAGGAATGTTTATATGCAAAATGTGATCAATTTACAGTATAGTTTGGTCTCGTCTGTCGATGTCAAGGTCAATATTTCCCATTAATGCTCAGAGTATTATTATGTCAACTCTGATCCCTACCATTCCACCGTACATTTCTAATTTGTGGTAAGAATTGAGCGGCGAAAGTTCTACGTGCTCGAAAGTGGGAACACGTTCCACCCACTGCCAGGGACGTGGCAGCCGTGGGGGTAGTGGGGGCAACTCACCCCCCCCCCCCCCACACACACACACACACACACACACACTTTGGACCTGGGGAGGGGGGACGCCCCCCCCCCCCCCAACTTTGGAGCTAGGTGGCGGCAATCCGACCACTTTTTACATGATCTTTTAATTCTGAATTAGATCAACGGCATTGCCGACGGAAATTTGCATGTGTTTTGTGGAACAAAGATGCAGTTTTAAGGTAAAAATTAAAACTCAAAGAATGAATGTCAAAGAAACTTTCATTGAATTTGGAGCTAGTTTTGCACCTTCCCATATGTAGGTATATGCAGTGTAGCAGCCGTTTTCACGAAGGATTTTGCGTTTGGGGCGTTTGGAGTAAATGGGTCTATAGCTCGTAAGCTCGTAAGAACACGGCTTTCTATAGCTCGTAAGAACACGGCTTTTCCAGGTGATTTTTGGTATCAATCAGGGCCTATTTTAACATGTTAACTGGGGGGCAAATGCTCCCCCCCAGTGAGCCATTTTGCCCCCCCCCCCCCCCCCCAGTCAAGGAATGTTGCCCACCCTGATTTCAGTATTTCCATGTCATTTTTCGCTTGATAGGTATTCAATTAATATAAAATATGCTTACCTGGTGATAAATGTATACAAATCCAATGAAAATGTCATGGTAGTCCTAAGTTTGAGTATTTCCCAGCCAAAATAAACATCTTTAAATTATTTCCGGAATGTCTTGAATTTAAATATCCTTTGAACAATTGCACATTAGCGGCAGAGTGGGGATATCGGGGTTGTTGGATCAGGAACGTCACCACACAATTTGGAGTGGGTGGTGCAACTGCTGAGCCGATTGTGTTCAAATTCGGTGTGTGGTTAGCAGGGCTGGAGATCCTGGGGGGGTCGGGGGGTCCCGACCTCCCTGAGCCCCCGGATGTTTAAAACTAGGGGGTCCTGGAGGGTCCAATACAAAAATGAAAACTGGGTGGGGCCCTCTTGAGCAGAAGAAAGCGGACGGTCATAGGTAAAAATGGGCCCTACACATGCCAAAATGGGAGCTTATAAACCGAGTTAGCCGTCTTCAAGTCGGCATGGGTGATCCATGCCGACTTAAAAATGACCTGATGGGGCCCTCTGTCGGCCAGAGGCCCTCATTCGTCCTGAGATGGCCCTTGGCCGGCCTGAGAGGGCCCCATAGTCGGCCTGGGGGCTCACAGTCGTCTTCAGGGGACATATTCGGCCTGAGGGGGCCCTTGGTCGGCGTGAGATGGCCTTCTGCCTGCCTAAGGGGGCCCACAGTCGGCCTGAGAGTGCCCAGAGCCGGCCTGGGGGCTCACAGTCGGCCTGAGGGGACCTTGGTCGGACTGATATGGCCCTCGGTCGGTCTGAGGGGGCCCTTGGTTGGCTTAAAGGGGCCCTCGTTTGGCTTAAGGGACCATCGTTCCACCTGAGGGGCCCTCGGTCGACCTTAGATGTCCATCCTCCGGCCTGAGGGGACCCTCAGTCAGTGAGAGAGGGCCCATAGTCAGCCTGAGAAGCCCTCGGTCGGCATGAGATGGCCCTCAGTCGGCTTGATGCCTGAGGGGCCCTCAAGTCGGGTTGAGGGACCCTAGGTTATCCAGGATAGCCCAAGACCTCAGTCGGTCTAAGGAGGCCCTCAGTCAGCTTGAAAGGGTCCTCGGTGGGCCTGCGGGACCTTCGGGCTTCCTGATATGTCTCTCGGCCGGCTTGAGGGGCCCTCGTTCGACCTGAGAGGCTTTCGATCGGTATGAGGGGCCGTCGCTCGGCCTGAGATGTCCCTCGGTCGGCTTGATGGGGCACTTGGTCAGCTTAGGGCCCTTGGTTGGCCTGATCGGCCTGAGGGGTTCTCGGTCAGCTTGACAACCCTTCTTTGGCCTGAGGGGCCTACGTCGGCTTGACGGAACCCTCGATCGGCTTGGCAGGGCCCTCGGTCGGCCTGAGAGTCCTCGGTCGACTTTAGGGAGCCCTCGGTCGGCTTGAGGGGATCCTTGGTCGCCCTGAAGGAGAACTGTCGGCCTGAGGGTCTGAGGACCCGAGCGTATTTCGGCCTGAGGGTCCCTGGACTGGTCTGAAACGTATTTGTAAGACTTGATCGTTCCTAATGCCTGGCTGAGATGGTCCTATGCCAGTCTGAGTGGGCCCTCTTAATATGAATGGGCTCTATGTCAGCCTGGGAGGGCCTTAATTCGGTAAGACAGGACCCTCAGCGTCTTTGAGAGGACCATCGGTCGACCTGACAAAGCTCGCCGCCGGTCTGAGGGGCCTTGCTGGGTCCTCCAAGGTCTTCTACTGTTGGGCAAAATGGGCAATTGCCCTCCCCAAACGAAAAAACAAATCGGTATGCAAATGTATGTTTTTGCCCCTCCCAAAAATCACGACTTGACAATCTCTTTACTTTCTCCCCCGCTCAACAGCTTCTCGCTGCCCCCCCCCCCCCCCTCCCCGGCCAACAACTCTTCCCTGACCCCCCCCCCCCCCGCTCAACAACGCTCATTTCGCCACTACCCCGGGGCCCCCTTGTATTGCGGGGGCCCTGTCGCTGGTGGGCCCCCTCCAGACTGGACCCCAAGACTCAAAAAGAGATCTCCAGCCCTGGTGGTTAGGGATCTCTCAGCCGCCACTTTCCCACAAGTCAGGGGTGGGGTGCTTCCGCACTTGCGCACGTGTGCACAACGTATTTGTATCTCAGAAACTACTTCCCTGATCGAGTTTAAATTCACCATGCATTTCATTTGCGTTCGCTCGTTCAGCGCCAACTACGGCGCCTTACTGGTTCGGTAAAAGTTATGGAAGAAAAATGACGAATGACCTCAGGGTGAATAGATTTTACCTCGTAGAGGTCACAGGATAAAAATACCACAGGAATCTTTGCATTGGCGGATCCAGGACGGGTGGTTTGGGGGGGAAATTCCAAAAAGTCTCACACAATTCTCAAAACGCATCGGAATGGGCTTGCTTATGTATTCATAGCTGATTTAAAGCTAACTTTCCTTCGTAAAAGTTGCTTTGATGTTCTTCTATATCAGGAAATGTGTCAATCTTGCGCCGATGTCATGCGGTTGGGGGGGGGGGGGGTAGGGCAATTGCACATTTTCCCAACCGTAGATCCGCCACTGGATCTGTATATTTTGCAAAAGATGCGAGACTGGTGAAAAATGGGAAAATGTAACCATTTCCTGTGGATTTATATGCATTTTCATGTTTCCCCAATGAGGTGGGATCACTAGACTTGACTTAGTGACGTGACCCGAGGAGACCCAAGGTAAGCAAATGAACAGGATTTGGGCAATTTATATGCAAGCATTTGTACCAAAAATGGCGTCGCGAAATGGCGTCGTTTTCCGCTATTTCCAAAAAAAAACTAAGGGTAAGTATCTGCCCCCACTGGCGGATCCAGGGGGCGGATATCAGGGGAAAATGTCCCCCCCCCCCCCACACACACACACACACAGACAGGAATCTGGGGGGGCATGCAATACAAGTATGCCCCCCCCCCCTGCGCGTTCCCTGTACTGAACGTGAAAAACAATGATCTTAAGAGAAAACTTCATGAAAACGGAAGTTTTTTATTCTCTGAAGTGATTGAATTTGAAGTTTTTATGTATCCATTGCTTTCAATGATAGACAAAACAGCGCACCTGATGCAATTCAAGCAGCCCCGGTGACACGCACCTTGCTGGGGGGAGGGGGCAGAATCTGCCCCTCTCGGATTTTCTCAATAACCTTAAAACTGTGATAGATATCAATGTGAAACTTGCAGTACCTTATACTGCATCAATTATACGTCTTCTCACCAAATGTCAATGAAATTAATGCAGAATTTGGGGAGATAGTAATGTGTTAATGACGTCATGTCATGCCATTTTTGGTGGAAAAACAATAAATGTTTGAAAAATCGTAAAAAATAGAGTTTTAAGGCAAATTGCAAATAAACGTCAAAAGAAAGGAAATTACATGCTCTTCCAAATGGCTCTCTCGGATTTGTGATTTATTGTTTTTTGAACCCCCAAAATACCTTTTTTAGGAAAAATGTCCACAAAATCCATTTTTGTGAATTCGAAAAGTGAATTTCTTAAGCTCGAATACCAAAATAAGATGACCGGCCCAAACCCGCGGAGGAAAAAAATGGGGAGTACCTTTTTGCCCAAAAAAAATCCCAATTTTGTGTTTCCCCCCCCATTGGTTTTCCCTTAAAATAGGCTCTGCAGCGGTGCCCAACTTGCTGGACCCGGACCCGGAAAAGCTAATAGTGGGGACGAGGCCAGGACCATTTCCCCAAGCCATCTCCCCTCAGGCTCCTCCAGATCCACAGGGACCATTTATGCGCGGAAAATTCGTTCTGCCTCTTGCTGCTTTCAAACCATTTACACTGTTACCAGTTGCACTGTTACCAGGGTTTTTGTTGCACTGTTACCAGTTACCGCAGTAAGACAACTGGTGGGTGCCGTCCAACCATTTTTAATTTTCTTGAAAGGTTGTGCATTGGGGGTTTCAAGGGCGGGGAATTCAACGGTGGTGACCAATACAAATCTGAAAGGAAAAAATACGGCCTTCCGAATTTGTCCAAGTTCATTGTGCAGGCCTAATTTTGACGATCAATAACTCCGAGACTAAAGAAGCGATTTCGATATCTTTTTTGTTTTGTTTGGATCAGGATTAGTTAAAGAACAATTTAGCAATTACGGATTTTATTTTTATTTTTTGTCACGTTTCCTCGTGACCTACTTTTTGCGCCGTGACCTTGACATGTTAGAAACTGAAATTAACATTTTCGTCTGATGACGATTTGAGCTTCATTGATGTCCTTTCGTATAAACAAAAATAAAAAGGGGGTTTGATGTGTAAAAACTACTTTTGTGGACTTCCCACAGTAAGACAACCAAAATTTGCAAACTTGCCGTCTGACCATTTTACATTTTCTTGAAAAGTTGTGCACTGGGGGGGGGGTCAAGGGCGTGGAATTCATTGTTGGTGACCGAAAAATTCCCCCAATTTTTTTTTCCAAGATATGGCCTTCCGAAAAGAAAAAGAACTACTTTTAAGAACTACTTTTGAGCCTTGCAATGCTGACGCAATACGCTGTTTGGGTACGTTACGTTGTATTGGCCTGGCAGGTCATATGGCGACCTGATGTCGGTATAACCGGCATCAACCGAGAGGTGTCGTCGTCAGGAGTCACTCTGCACTTTGTTTCGAAAGCGTATGTCAAGTAGATGCGAAGTTATCGACGGAGCCCGAGCAGCGTATTATGTCAGCATTGCAAGGCTCAACAATAGTTCTTACATGTCGAACCCCACTTTTGTCTTTTTTATACAAAAGGACATCAATGAAGCTCAAATAGTCATCAGACGAAAATGTTCATTTCAGTTTCAAACAGGTCAAGGTCACGGCGCAAAAAGTAGGTCACGAGGTCACGTGAGAAAAAAAAAATCGAAATCCGTGATTGCCAACTTGTTCTTTGACTAATCCCGATCCAAACAAAAGAAAAGTTTATCAAAATCACTTCTTTAGTCTCGGAGTTATTGGTCGTCAAACATAAGTATGCACAGTGAACTTGGGAAAATTCGGAAGGCCGTATCTTTGATTTTTTTGGTGGGGGGTGTCATCACCAATGAATCCCCCCCCCCTTGAAACTCCCAGTGTACAACTTTTCAAGAAAATTAAAAATGGTCGGACGGCAAATTTGAAATGTTTGGTTGTCGAATACGAATGCCCCGATTGTTTGTTACAGTTCGGTACATATACATACGCCATACAGTTATTATTATTATATATACCTACTATTGAGTGCTGACTGCCACCGGTCCTCGTGATTTACTATCTGAGGCCAGCTAATTAATGTATATTAAACATACCTTCATTTCGATATTTTGAATCATACCGCGATGTGCAACCAGGAAAAAAGGTTACCTGAAGCTTGGTTGGGTCCACTCACGGTCTGGTTCCAATATTAAAATTTCGTTTTCCACGACCGAAAATTTACATTTTCGCATTTGCAAATATTAATTTGGTGGGAATTTTTCCGAAACAAATCAATTTATTTTTATTTGGGGGGGTTAAAACCTCAAAATGTTGAAAATCCCAGATCACCATTTTGAAGAAAATGTAATTTTCTTTCTTTTGACGTTTTGTATTTGCAATTTGCTTCAAAACTCGATTTACTACGATTTTCCAAACATGTATCGTGTTTTCCACACAAAAAAAATGGCATGACACGACATAACTAAAACATCATTGCCGCCCAAACTACCACACTAATTTCAATGCAACTTTGAGAGAAGACGTGGAATTGATGCAGCATAAGGTACTGAAAGTTCCACGCCGATATCTATAATGGTTTTCAGTTATGGAGAAAATCCGAGGGGGTAGATTCTGCCCCCCCCCCCCCCAGAGGGGCGCGAGTTAACCCGTCAGTAACTGTACGTCCGGCCGTTTTTGGGTGGGGGAAATCATGGTTTCAGGAACTTTGGGGGGCATGGTCGGAAAACCGGTCATGCCGCCCCCCTCCCCCTGGATTCGCCTCTGGGGCCGACACCCCTGCCTTATTCAATCAAAAGTTATAGGCAAAACGTGTTGCCGTGACCTCAGATGACTTTGTAGGGGCTACTGAGCAAACATTGTACCTGGTTCATCAAGAATGACCTATAATAGCATGATGCTGAAATAATTGGTCCGATCTAATTCGTATTCTCTGAATAGGAAGCATTTGCAGATTTTCCTTTTGACTTACGTTGGGGAGCTGTCACGTGATCGACCTGCACCTATGTAATCAATGTAAACAAATCCGAGATACACGAATTGTAAGTATTTGTAACCTAATTAAATCCTGTATGGAGTGGAGAATCGTTTCCAAAATTGGTGTGGCCAAAGGGTATTCTATTGCTATTTTTGCTATTTTTCATAGCCTGACAAGATGCTCCAATACATTTGCATTACACAAAATGAAATGTTGGTGTGGCTCTGCCACCAGGGGTGGTAAAGTGGATAAGGTCGGGGACAAAATGCTCCTCATGAAGTACTCGGGGGGGTCAAAACGCCAGAGAGAGAAAAAATAATTACTATGTCATTTCTGTGAAAATTTACTAAGCGATCATGTCCTTGGAAATACTGATCGTCAAAACCACTTCAGATGTATTATTCACTTAATCATCATATTCATCACGTCAGTATGTATGTACATTTACTGTTTTATTAGCAGTTGCGTTTCAGCTCTTGATTGCCAATAATAATCAATTACATTAAAACAAAAAAAAATCCGACGAAAAACAAAATCCGGACGATAGATTCAACACGTGGAGTCACTGAACCAAAAATGCACCTGGGTCTTCAAAAATGGCCTATACGTGTCGGGAGTGTCGTAGCAAATTTGTAACGTGAGTGAGGAGTCACGAGACTGTACAAAATGTCTTCTATTTTCAGCTGGGGCAATACAGTGGCTCTTCGGTTCTGTTGTGTTCTGGATTGTTTTCCTCGGTAGTTACGAGCGAGCGCGAAACGCTCGCTCGTCCTTCCGTGGTATAGTCCTTCCGTGGTGTATGGGGAAAATCTGATTATGAGCGGCCCGGCCCGGCCCGTGGCGACGCTTTTGAGAAGCTCATATCTCTGCAACCGCACGTCCGATTGACTAGCGGACTTTTTTTGCTGAGCAGCCCCATCTAACCTACACTGTTTGAGACCAGTGCCGACTCATGTGGGTGACTACCACTGCGCGTGCCGCGTGAGGGGTGTTGAAAAGTGTTTTCTCGCAAAAAAAAATTGCAACGGCTGAGCCGATTGTGTGCAAATTTGGTGTGTGGTTAGGGACCCCTCATCCGCCAGTTTCCCATAAGTCAGGGGTGGGGTGCCTCTGCACGTGCGCACGTATGTATGTATGTATTAACGTACACAGACCGTTCCACACGACAGGGTTATTCTTCGGTCTTCCATACATGAACATAAAAATGAGTGAGCTAAAACAGTAAAAAGTGAGCTAAAACAGTTTGCCCTGTTTTGCCGACATCGTACAATTATTGAGCAAGTGTAAAATCTAATGGGCGACACTGCATTCAGAACACACTGAGATTAAATATGCGCATTGTATGAATGGCTAGCCCTATACAAGAATGTGCGCTTTCCGTGATTGTTTCTAGGTCGAGGCAAGGCTAGATGTTTCGATTGTCGGGTATCACGCTCCAGTATTTCGTAGTTGAACTGGATGCGCGACGCCAACGACGAAGGTTTCGCTCTAGTTATAACCTTATGCAACATGCACAAGTCAGAGTATTTTACTAAATCTAACGCATTTAGCCAACCTAATTCACGCAATACATCAGAGATGTGGTCGTATTTCCTGCGTCCTGATATGACTCGTGCGGCAAAATTTAAGATTTTTTGGATGTTCTTGAGAGACGTCACACTGGCACTGCCATACACTTGTACACAGTATCTCACATGTGATAGCACCAGACAATCGACAATGCGCGGCAACACTTCAGCGGGCAAGGCATGCTTTACGTGGCTTAATCCGATCAAAATTCCAAAGCAGCGATCAGTGATGTTTTTTATATGATATTCCCATGACAATGTTTCATCCATCACCACTCCTAAATTTTTGACTTTGTTGGAACATTGAATTTGCTCTCCCATAAAATAAAATAATGGGGGCTGCGCAATACGCTTTAACTGCCTCCTGTCTCCACACAAAATAAATTCAGTTTTTGCCGCATTAACCTTCATGCCATGTTGTTGGAACCACGTTGACATCGTTACTAGCAACTCTTCCATGCTCCTTTGTAGTTCCCCAATTTGATCTCGAGGGCCTGTGACAGCGAGCTGTGTGTCATCGGCATAACGCACCGATGTGACCTTGAAGCCATTGATTTTAGCTGGAATGTGGCATGCGAGATCGTTGCTAGCAATGTTGTACAGTAATGGGCCGAGACAAGTACCCTGGAAAGTCCCAATTGTGATAGGAAGTGGCTTTGAAAAACTTTCCCCTACTTTAACCCGTTGTACGTGTCCGTGTAGGTAGCTTTTAAACCAGCCTGATGAAATTTGCAACAATTCTAATTTATTAATGAGCGTTTTGTGATCAATAACATCGAAGCAGCGACTCAAATCAATGAGAACCAATATGGAAATTTGGGATCGATCCATGCCCCTGAGAATTTCGTCAGTCATTGTCAATAGGGCGGTACATGTCGAATGTTGCGGCAAGAAACCATGTTGATCTTCGCTCAATAGATTTTGGCTCTGGAGGTAGCTTGTCAACTGTTTTTGTACTAACTTCTCTACTACTTTGCATATACCAGGAACTTTCGTGATAGGTCTAAAATTTGATGCTTTAGATGGATCGTCTCTTTTAAATAGAGGAATGACTGTCGCCCTTTTCCAGGCAGAGGGCACGGTTTCAGAGACAAAGCTAGTGTTAATGATACGTAAAAGGTAGCGTCCAATTGCATCAAATGTCAGTTTTAAAATTTGGATTGGGACGTCGCCTTCTATTGAAGAGTCTTTGTTGGGTAGTGAAAATAAAGCACACCTTAGTTCAGTCAACGTGACTGGTGTGAGCCTCATTGACCCAGCGTTGACCCTAGGTAGTCGAGTAAAAAGCTTCTCTCGGCCCGAACGGTCGAAGTCGGCAACCACCTCGTCTCTAATGTGTGTACCTACTGCTGTAAAGTAATCGTTCAGGTCATCTGGTGTTAAATTTTGCGGTTGCTTTGTGTATCCACGTTTAGGTGCAATTACATATTTTAATTTCTGAAACAATGACAAGGATGTTGAGTTGTGGACGCGGTTTGCTATATCTGCCCGACAGTCTTTGCGAATCGCCCGTTTAGTTAATGTGTTGATTTCCTGATACGCTGGATCGTTTGTTTCTTTATATCGTTTGCGCTGCTTCATCAGATTGAGGGTTTCATTCGAAACCGGTGGGGGACGGGGGTTGTGAACTCTAAATTTTCTGATAGGAGCATGGAAGTCTAACATTTCGTTAAGCGTATTTGAAAAAGCCTCCCACTGCTGTTGACATGTTTCATTTTGTTTTACAACAGAGTGCCATCAAATGTTCCTTACATCAGTCAAAAACGCACCATTATCGAATGTTCGCCATCTCCGGCCCGTCCTGTACTGCGCCCTTTGTCTGGCTCGGGGCACCGTTACTCCCACACATACGCGACGGTGGTGACTCGCGTAATCACATTTTTGGACAGAACACATTGTTAGTGATTGGTCGTTACACAACGAATCAGACATCAGCACAACATCAAGTAATGAGCGCGTACGGTCACGATAAAAGGTAGGTTCGCGTACTACACAGTTCAGCCCGTACCTTTCTAATTCCCGAAGCCTTTCATTTGCTGCTGGATTTGTTTGAGGGTCTGAATTCAGATCACCCGCTAAAATGATACGGTGAGATGAAGAGGCCGTAATTATTTGTTGGATTTGTTCCTCTAAATCGTTGAAATCCGCTTGAATTTGAGCGTGGTTTGATGAAGGTGGTCGATAGACACAAGCCAAAGTGGCTGCTTTCTTTTTGTCAATTTTCACCTTGACCCAGAGCGCCTCTACATGAGAGTCTGATCCAGTCGTTTTCACTTTAATTATATTGGCGGATAAATGTTCCTTCACAAATATTGCGACCCCTCCTCCAGATTTTTTACGTCCTGTTTTTCTGTCCAGCCGAAAAAGGCGATACCCTGGAATTGTAATAAATCGGTCTGGCGTCGTTGACTTCAGATTGGTCTCAGTAAAACATAGCATTTCTGGAGACCGAAGGGAAACATCAGTGCGAATGTCCGGTAATTTTGGAAGAAGGGACTGAACATTTAACAGCTCCAGTGACAGTTTTCCGCGCGTCGTCGTCTCCGATGGAACGCCGTCTGATGCGGTGTTGTTGTCCGGGTGTGTGACACACGCTCGTCTGGTTTGCCTCTCGTTGAGTCGTGGTGGTTCGATAAATTGGCGTGGCGGCTGAGCGAGCGTTCTGTTGCGCTGTGGTGAGGTGTGGCGTCCTACACGGGAGGGCAACGCCCCAGCGTGCTGGAGAGGGTTGTCTGGATTCGGTGTTGGGAGGGTTGTCTGGATCGGGTGTGCACGTGCACACCCCTATTATGTATCTCAGGAACGGTTGCGCCGATTGTGTTCGAATTTGGTGCATGGTTAGGGACCTCTCAGCCGCCGCCTTTCCACAAGTCAGGGGTGGGGTGGCTTTGCACGTGCGCACGTGCACACCCCTATTCTATATCTCTGGAACGGCTGAGCCGATTGTGTTCAAATTTGGTGTGTGGTTAGGGACCTCTCAGCCCTCGCTTTCCCACGAGTCAAAGGTGGGTGCCTTTGACACGTGCACGTGCGCACGTGCGTACGTGCGCACCCTTTTTTGTATCTCATAAACTACTTACCCGATCAAGTTGAAATTGCCCATACATTTCCTTCGCGCTCGCTCGTTCATCGCCAACTACGGCGCCTTGCTGGTTATATATTTATCCACAAGCCATATTTTACCACAAGCTATTTCGGCATTCGCACTGTGAGATGTTAACATGGCGCCGAAGAGAAGAAGGGTGCAGACGGGGGCAGGTGAGAGACAAACAGGACAACTCGACCCGCGTTTGATTGCGGAATTCGACGGAACGACGGATGTTATGGAATGGCTCTGCCGAGCAGAACTGATATGCTCCCACGCGGAGTGGACGTCATGGAAATCATTCCGCTACGACTCACCGGCGGAGCATTCGCTGTCTGGTCGCAGCTCTCTTCCGACGCCAGGGAATCCCTGACAGATGTACAAGCTGCTTTACACGCGGCTTTTGCGCTGGACGAAAACGCCGCGTATGATGCGTTAACTGCGCGACGACTGCAGCACGGAGAGTCCAACGGCGTGTTCCTGACCGATCTCCGACGGCTGGCGGCTCTTTTCGGAGGAGTGCCAGAACGGACTCTGAAATGCGCCTTCATTTCCAGACACCGTCCGCAGGACGATAAGGGCTGGGTTGAAGGCAGAAAACTTGGGAATCGCCGACGTGTTGACGCGGACCCGCGCTGTCATGGGAGATGAACGGGTCGCGTTGGCGGCGACGTCAGTCAGAACTCGTCCCCAGACCTCACGTCGGAGTCCGCAGCCGCCCCAAGGTGTGGAAGCACGACAGGAGCCACGCGGCGCACGAGAGTCGCGCCGCTGCTGGATCTGCGGTGAGCCGTCACACCTGGCTGGCCGTTGTCCCCGCCGTGCGGGAAACGCAGTGGGAGATGTCGCGTCAGCGCCGGCGTCCTCTCCCGCGCAGTGACGTGTGGCGCGCTACCAGTCACCGACATCATCGTGGACGGCAGCAGTTGTCGCGCGTTGGTAGACAGCGGCTCCACCGATAATTTGGTGCACGCTCCGGTCTGCCGAAAATGGCGGCGACAGCGTACGGCTGTTACAACGATGAGCGGCGATCCGTTCTTCTGTAGCGGCGTTGGCAGAGTGAAAGTGAGCATGGCGACTGGCCAGTCGGCCGAGGTGGGCGTCCTGATGTTAGAGGATAGGCCGATGGGGGTTGACATGGTGCTCGGCGTCCCCGGCATCTCGGCATTAGGTGGTGTGACCGTTGGATCTCCATCCGACGTGCGGTTTTGTGGGGCGGTGTATCGGTCAGTTCCCACAGTGGATGCACCAGACTTCACGGTGAAGTTTGATGCTGCAGAGAGGACCTGGACGGTGGCCTAGAAGTGTCAGGACAGAGCTGAGCCGGTTCACCTCACCAACCGGGTGCCGGAGTACGCCGTGACCGCGGAGGCTCGTCGTAAGTACGACGAAAAATTGAAAACGTGGATCGAAAACGGCTGGCTGACACCATATGACGAAGCAGTTCACGGGCGGCCGCGCGGGCTGATCCCGCTCATGGCTGTCGAGCAGGCTAATAAGTCTGAAGTCAGACCTGTCCTGGACTACCGTGAGCTGAACAGTCACGTGCCTGCACACACCGCCGATGCCGACGTCTGCGCCGACACGCTCAGAAAGTGGCACCGGCACGGAGCAAACGTCGCCGTCGTGGACCTGAAACGGGCGTATATGCAGCTGAGGACAGATCCGCGTCTGTGGCCGTTCCAGACGGTGGTGATCGACGGGAGGCGCTATGCCCTGACCCAGTGGGGGATCCAGGGGGGCCGTAGGGGCTGAAGCCCCCTGCCTTAGAAAACGGCGCCATTTTTGTATAGGATTTGCCGGCGCCGAAGGCGCCGTAGCGTTTTCGGGAGGCCGCCAGGGCGCCCTTGCGTCTACCAACAGCATCGTAGCACTCTTGGAAGGCACCCTGGCACCCTCAGAAGACATCTTGCCGCCCTCACAACGCATTATGCCGCCCTCGGAAGGTACATCGCCGCCCTCGGAAGGCATTATGCCGCCCTCGGAAGGCACCATGCCGCCCCCGTCACCGAGGAAATATGCCGTCCTCAGGCCTGAAGCCCCTGCCTTAGAAAATCCTGGATCCCCCCCTGCCCTGACCAGAGTTTGTTTCGGCCTAAACGTAGCGCCGCTGGTTATGAAAGCGGTGGTGCGCGCGGTGCTGCGTCAGGACCCGGACGTGGAGCGTGTGATGATCCCGTACGTCGATCATCTCTGCGTGAACGAGGACATTATGAGCGCGGATCGAGTGATCGAACACTTTGAGGCTTACGGCCTGGAATGTAAGCCGCCAGAGCGCGCTGCAAACGGGGCGCGGATGCTGGGTTTGCGTGTCGGAGCTGGCGGCGGGGCACTGCAATGGACGCGAGATAACGAAGTCGGTGAGCCACCTGGCGTCGTCACGCGGCGCTCGGTGTTGTCCTGGTGCGGTCGCTTGGGGGCGCACCTGGTGAAGTCGCTTGGTGGCGCACCTGGTGAAGTCGCTTGGTGGCGCACCTGGTGAAGTCGCTTGGTGGCGCGCCTGCCGGTGTGTAGCGGCTCGGTGTTTTCCTGGTGTGGTCGCTTGGTGGCGCGCCTGCCGGTGTGCAGATGGCTGAGACCGGTCGCTTGGTGGCGCGCCTGCCGCTGTGCAGATGGCTGAGACCGGTCGCTTGGTGGCGCGCCTGCCGCTGTGCAGATGGCTGAGACCGGTCGCTTGGTGGCGCGCCTGCCGCTGTGCAGATGGCTGAGACCGGTCGCTTGGTGGCGCGCCTGCCGCTGTGCGGATGGCTGAGACCGGTCGCTTGGTGGCGCGCCTGCCGCTGTGCAGATGGCTGAGACCGGTCGCTTGGTGGCGCGCCTGCCGCTGTGCAGATGGCTGAGACCGGTCGCTTGGTGGCGCGCCTGCCGCTGTGCAGATGGCTGAGACCGGTCGCTTGGTGGCGCGCCTGCCGCTGTGCAGATGGCTGAGACCGGTCGCTTGGTGGCGCGCCTGCCGCTGTGCGGATGGCTGAGATCGGTCGCTTGGTGGCGCGCCTGCCGCTGTGCGGATGGCTGAGACCGGTCGCTTGGTGGCGCGCCTGCCGCTGTGCAGATGGCTGAGACCGGTCGCTTGGTGGCGCGCCTGCCGCTGTGCGGATGGCTGAGACCGGCAGCTGCCTGGCTGAAGCGTCGTGCTAACGCTGTGACGCGAGGATGGGACGACGTCACCGATGACCCGTGGCTGCGGGACCATGTTCGTTATGTCGCAGAGCGGCTGGTCAGCGACGACCCAGCCCGCAGCTGCTGACGTGTCCGTGGTTCAGCGCTGTGATATGGACGGACGCCAGTTCGGTGGCAGCCGGAATCGTTCTGGAGACACTGGAGGGACACGCCATTGAGGACGCCTGCTGGCTCCGGCGGGATGAGACGACACACATCAACATGGTGGAACTCGACGCTGCTCTGCGAGGCCTCAACCTGGCAATCGCCTGGGACATGAAGATGACCGAACTGAAGACCGACTCCTCCACCGTCCACCGCTGGATAAAGGACGCTCTCCGCGGGCGGGCGCGGCTCCGGACTAAAGCCCACGGAGAGATGTTGATCCGACGATGTGTGGATACCATCAGGCAGCTCGTGGAGGAGCTGAACATTGACCTCACAGTGACGCTAGTACGATCGGCAGAAAACAAGGCAGACTGCATCAGTCGAGTCCCGCTGAATGGCTGCGTGAACCGGACAGCGCACCCGAGCCCGTCTGCGCAGCAGCGGGGGTCGACAACGCGAGTGACGTGGCAACGGACTGTGATGCGAATGACGCTGACAGCGACGTGGCGGCCCGCCAAAGGGCAATCAGAGACGTCCACGCTCGTGCTGGGCACCCTGGGATTCGGCGTACGCTGTACTTTTCGCGTCGTGATGTCTCTCCTACCGTGACGCGGCGGGATGTGCGCACCGTCGTGACGCAGTGTGACGTGCGCAGGTCGATAGACCCGGCGCCGGTGAAATGGCAACACGGCACGCTTCACGTCCAGGAGACGTGGTCGCGTTTGGCCATTGATATCACCCATCATCGGGGCCAGCTATATTTGACAATCGTTGACTGCGGACCGTCTCGGTTCAGTCTGGCGGAGGCTACGTCAAGCTGACACCGCACACGTGGTTGACGAACTGGACCAGGTATTTAACGAGCGCGGAGCTGCTGCAGAAATCCTGGCGGACAACGACACGGCGTTCCGCAGCCGTGACTTCGCGGTGTTTGCGGCAAAGTGGAGAGTGCGAATGCGGTTCCGCGCGGTTCATCAGCCGGGTGGCAACGGCATCGTCGAGCGAAACCACCGGACAGTCAAAGTCATCACGGCGAGGAAGCAGTGTCCTGTCTCCGAAACGGTGCACCTCTATAACGTGACGCCACTCGACGGTGAGCGTGCCGATAATTCCCCTGCTGGTCAAGTGTACGAATATAAAGTGCGAGACAGGTAGCAAGCAGGCGCCGTAGATGAAGTGGACGCTCCGCTGGCGACGTGTTCCGGGCAGAACGAGGTGCCAGGTGGCGGTGGTAATGCTCTCGGAGATGTGGTGTGGATGAGAGTTCGAGGATCGAGATGTGTAGAACAGTCTCGGCGTCGGGTGGTGACTGGCGTAGTGTCACCTCAGGTGGTCGAGGTCGACGGTGCACCCTGGCACGTGCGTGACGTCAGGCGTCGGGATGAACTTGGATGAAGAATAGGATGGAACTGGGTGATCTTGAGGATCAGGGGGGATGTGTCGGGAGTGTCGTAGCAAATTTGTAACGTGAGTGAGAAGTCACGAGACTGTACAAATTGTCTTCTATTTTCGGCTGGGGAAATACAGTGGCTCTTCGGTTCTGGTGTGTTTTGGATTGTTTTCCTCGATAATTATATATTTATCACCAGCCATATTTTACCGCACCAGCATAACATGACTCAGAAGGAATTGGGCTGATATCATGCGTATCCTCAGAATAGGAAGCATTTGAATATTTCCCCATTGATTTATTGGTCACGAAATTGTCACGGTCACGAAATTGACCACGGTCACGGTCACGAAATTGACCCGACATTAAATCACCGATATTAGAAATCCGAGATGGACGAATTGTAGGTACTATTACCCTTATGAAATCCAAATCGATCGGCCAAAAACTGTGGCTGTGGTACGACCGCACACTTTTTGGAGGTGGGGTCACGTGACCTGGCCTGGTGACCTGACCTGAGATGACCCGTGGTCATGAATTTTACGATATGTGAACAATTGATGTCTTAACAGCTGTGCCAAAAACGGCGGCGCTGCGCGCAGACGTTTTTTTTATATATTCTCGAAAAACCTTAGGGGGCGTCTAAACGCCCCACCCGCGGCACGGCGCGGGCAATCCGGACAGTCGATTCCCGGGGGCGGTCCGGGGTGCTAGTGCATTTTCAATGGAAATCCACTATCAGGACAGTGGATTTCACTGTCCTGGGACCCCACCCCTTTAACTCGAAAACTAAAAGAGCTAGAAAGACGCGGGAAAAAAACGATAAAAAGCTCCCGACCAGCACATTCGGAGGTACTTTAGATGTTGTTTTCCTCAAGTCAATATTGAGGTCACCAGAGGTCATCAAAGGTCAGATTTTCAAGTTTTAGGACTTCGCTAAAACTTGGGCGCCCCTCCGGCCAGTGAAGACACCCCTCCGCCCAGTGACGGCGCCCATCCGGCCAGTGACGGCGCCCCTCCGACAAGTGACAGCGCCCCTCCGATCAGTGACGGCGCCCCTCCGGCCAGTGAAGACACCCCTCCGGCCAGTGACAGCGCCCCTCCGGCCAGTGACGGCGCCCCTCCGGACAGTGACGGCGCCCCTCCGGCCAGTGACCATGCCCCTCCGGCGAGTGACGGCGCCCCTCCGACCAGTGACAGCGCCCTCCGGCCAATGAAGGCGCCCCTCCGGCCCGTGACGGTGCCCCTCCGGCCAGTGACGGCGTCCTTCCGGCTAGTGACGGCGCCCCTCCGACAAATGACGGCGCCCCACCGGACAGTGACGGTGCCTCTCCCGCCAGTGACCGCGCCCCTCCGGCGAGTGACGGCACTTCTCCGACTAGTGACTGCCCCTCTCCGGTCCATGACGGCGCCCCTGGCCAGTGACGGCGCCCCTCCGGCTAGTGACGGGGGGGGCTCTCCTTCCGCACGGTGCGGAAGGAGAGGCTTGCAAAATTTTCGTCAATATTGCTGGCGCCCATGTCGATCGAGTGGCGCCCCTCAAGGCAATGACCTGGTCCTTTGTGAATTTATTCGCCCGCCACTGCCGCCAGCATGTGCGTGCGCCCCTATGCCAATGAGAGCCCAAGGTCATGTGCGCCCCTCTCCCAAAATATGGCGCCCCCTTCATAACAGGTGCGATGGCGGCAAGATGCCTTCCGATGGCGGCATAAAGCGCTCTGAGGGCGGCAAGATGTCTTCCTAGGGTGGCAAGATGTCTTCCGAGGGTGTCAAGATGTCTTTAAGATGTCATTCTAAGGGCGGCATAATACGTTCTGAGGGCGTCAGAATGCCTTCTGAAGGCGGTAAGAGGTCTTCTGAGGGCGGCATAATGCGCTCTGATGGCGGGAATATGCCTTCCGAGGGCGGCATGATGCCTACCAAAGGCGGCATAATGCGCTCTGAGGGCGACACAATGGGCTCTGAGGGCGGCACAATGGGCTCTGAGGGCGGCAATATGTTCCGAGGGCGGCATGGTATCTATCAAGGGCGGCATAATGCAATCTGAAGGCGGCAGAATGCCTTTCGAAGGCGGCAAGACGTCTTCTGAGGGCGGTATAATGCGCTCTGAGGGCGACAAGATATCTTCCGAAGGCGGCATGATGCCTTCCAAGGGCGGCATAATGCGCTCTGAGGGCGGCAAAATGTTTTCCGAGGGCGGCAAGATGTCTTCCGAGGGTGGCATGATGCCTTCCAAGGGCGGCATGATGCCTTCCGAGGGCGGCATGATGCCTTCCAAGGTCGGCAAGATGTCTTCCGAGGCATTCTGAGGGCGGCAAGACGTCTTCTGAGGGCGGCATAATGCGCTCTGGTGCGACAAGATGCCTTCCAACTTCCAAGGACGGCATGGTGCCTTTCGAGGGCGGCAAGATGTCTTTCGAGGGCGGCATGATGCCTTCCAAGGGCGACGAGATACCTTCCGGGGGCGCCATAATGCGTTGTGACTGTGCAGTCGGCGCCCCTGCATGCCTCGCGGGGGGCCCTGCGAGTGCAGGTGTCGCCCCCTCAAGTCGTGCCCTTTGTATCGGAAATGAGGCCCCTTTTGGCCTGGGGATGACGATCCCAACAGCTGTATCCCCCTCCCGAAATGTGCTTTCTGGTTGTGCGCCTGGGCCGATCCCTTGGATTATTCACCACTGTACCTGGCATGATGCACCGAAGCGATCGGTACCATTCTTATGTCTGTGCGATTTACCGTTTGCAAGTTATTGGCTGATGCCTCCTTCCCTTTCTTGATAAGCTTTCCTTTAATTAGTGTATTCATTGTTAATTGTATTTACTACCAAAACCTTCAGTGCTGTGAATATGTGGAGTGAAATGCATCGAGTGGTAGTCGATATGATCCGTTAACCCGCGCCCCGCTGGAGTCGACAGCCGAACGCGCCCCGCTGGGGGGGTACATTTGACCTCCCCCTCGTATCTTCCGAACTAATGACCGCAGCGGGACGCACAAGGCGGCGATCGAAAGCTCTCAAGGAGACGAATATATTACATACCCGAAATTCTTAAAACAAGGTCACATGTCAGGTCAGATCAGGTCAAAGGTCAAAATTGAGGAATTTGAGTATTTGGGCCATACTTTCCATCCAAAGCCTTAGATTGGGACTATTATCGTACAAGGTGCTCTCAAAGATATAATGTAATGCATCTCCCGTATAAGCGAAAGTGAACTTTTAAGCAAAGGTCAAGGTCATGTCAGGTCACAAAAGGTCACAGGTCTACGAAAGTCATGCGACACATGTTGTATGGGTTATTTTACACGTAGAATTCGATAGTAGCAGTAATTTTCACAACCTGACCCCATATAATGGCGATCAGGTCAAGGTCGGGTCACAACAAGGACAACATTTCAAATTGATTAATTTAAATACAAAAGGCATGTTTCTAGACCAGCTTTGTCTTACAAATACAGCGGTGGTATTTATTTGGCTGTATCTGTTCAATAAAAGCAAAAAATGTAACTTGACAAAATGACGTCATGAGTTACTTATACTTAGGCAGCCATAAGTTAGTCAAAAATAAAGATATTACTTTGAAATTTGGTTTCGGTATCGTCCATAGTTGGTTTGCTAACATATATTCCGGTTTGTTGAATATCTTAAAAAAGGGATTTTATGGAAATTAACAAAATAACTTTTCTAATTTTGTAATTTTGATTAAATAATTTTGTAATCGAATAAAATAATTTTCGGTCAAAACCCAAAATTTCGCAAATCCGGGATAACCATTTTTAAGAGAATGTCATTTCCGTTCTTTTGACGTTTTTGTTTTGCAATTTGCATCAAACCTTGATTTTCTACTAATAGTTCTCAAGTTATTGAGAAAATCCAGGAGGGGGTACAATTTACCCCCCCCCCCCCCCAGCGGAGCAAAGGTTAATTAAACTAGTCGCTCATTAGGCAGGAATATGTCCCATGTTGATGTGCAATGCGCAGTCCTTGCATGAGCGTGCCGCTGTGCGGGTGTATGTTTGAAGTTGTCAAAGCTGTATTTGTTTTATTTAAAACCAACAAAAAAAATATGAATTGCCCGCTGGGTAGCGTCGACATTTATGTCTTGATTCGTCGATATAATTAGTTTATATGTAATTATAACTCGTCGATTCATGTTTCACCACCATTGACCGGGCATTGCAAATGTCTTCCAATCAGCAATAACGCTGTTTCACGAAGCTTTGACAAAAAAAAAATATGGCATAAACCTATCCGCCCAATATGAAAGGATTGGTAGCAAGTTCACTTGCTCTTTTTATGCGAAAGAGGGGCCGCAAAATTAAACAAGTGAAATCTAGGAAGTTCATGGGATTTGCGCCCCTCTAGGCCAGGGCACCCCTCCAATGGGTATGGCGCCCCCCTGGCAGTGGACCCCCCCCCCCCCCCCCCCCCCCCCCCCACACACACACACACACACTTTTTAGAAGGTAGCGACGCCTCTGCAGCCAGGTGTTAGGGTATTCATGTGAAGTAAAAAAATGACCCCAGCTGTGCTGGGGTCATTTTTGTATGTGCCACTTTTGGTCGGGGCCACTCAAAGCACTTTTACCACCCCTGTCTGCCACACCAACTTAACCCTCGGCCTACGGGAGCTTTTTCACCTTCGCCCTACGGGGGTCCTAAAAAGACCCGCCTGTTAACTTCCAAACCAAGCCAGATAGAGCAACGCGGTAAGAACTGACATGTTGCCTGTCATGTTTCGAATCTAATAGAATGGAATTTTAGGTTTCGGGTCAACGAGTGACCTTCCAGGTCAAGTGAATGACCTCGATCGCCCACGTCCAGAACAGCGATTTTGCTCTGTCAGAAAACCTCAAAATTAGAAATTGATAAATGTAAATAAAAACGCATGTTCCTAGGCCATTTTTTTCTCAGAAATACAGAAAAGGTAACTATTTATTCGTATTTGGTCAAAAAGTCAAAAAAAGTTATTAAAAAAATGACGTCATAAGTTTCCTACACTTGGAAGCCATCACTCAGTCAAAAAAAAAAAGATATTGCTTTTAAATCTGGTTTGGGTATTGTCCTTACTCAGTTCTCTCAGATATATTCCGTTTTTTTAACATCTTTGACAATTTTGATTTTGTGGTGATTTTTCAACAAACAAGAAATCATTTTTTGTTAATTTTAGGGGTAAAATTGTGTTTTCTTCGAAAATCCGAGATTGCCATTTTAAAGAAAATGACATTTTATATATTTGCTTAATTGCGTTTGACATTTACTTCAAAACTCTGTTTTCTACGATTTTTCAAACATTTATCGTTTTACCACCAACATGACGTCATCAAAACATCATTATTTCCCAAATTATTCGACCAATTTCAAATATTTTGTACAGCATACGTATAATTGTTGTATACTCAGCTACTAAAAATGTCAGCAAGATGCGCCGCATGTGTAAAAAGTTATGCAAGAAAAACCTCAGGGGGGGTCGTTTTAGAACACCCCCTTGTAGGGCGAGGGTTAAAAGTTAGTGTGGCATTGGCCACACCTGCCATACTACATTCTCCACCCATGCCTGTATGTTTGAAACCGCTTACCGCTCGACTAAAAACTGTGGCTGTGGCACAACCGCAAACGTCTTTGGAGGTGGGGTCACTTGACCTGACCTGGTGTCTGGTAGTGGTGACCTGACCCGAGATAACACGAGGTAAAAAATCATGCAATGTGAAAAAGGGCGGATCCAGCCGGCCGTTTTCTGGGGAAACCGTTTTTTAGCAGACCTTACCTACCACCAATTTCGAATTTCTTCCCGGATTTGGGCCACTTTATTTTGCAACCACACGATTTCGATTTTTTTTAGGTTTTTGACCTTTTGGGATATCGAAAAAGGAAAGATGTAAGTTTCAGTTTGTATTGTTCCGACATTGCCTTACACTGAGCAAAACTATGTCAATTGTCAGCTGTACCCAGGGGCGTCGCCGATAATTTTTGAGTGGAGGGGTCGGCTGAAGTGACGAAAAAAAATGTACCCCAATTTGTTATGCGTGTATTTAAGTCTTTGCAGCAATTTTAATGTGGATTTCCATGTTGTACTTGTTATTTAGCGCCGCGAAGCGGCGTGAATTTGTGTTCGGGTTTGCCTGATAAACCCAGAAACATAGGCATTTTTAGCTTCTTAGCCTTGTAGAGGATAAGAAGCTAAAAATGTGATTCATTCAATTCAGCGTTACGACGAAACGAAAACGATGACGATGGCTTCGTTATGACGATGGCCACTGATGTGACGCCGCGAAGCGGCGTGAACATTTTAATTTTAGGTCGTGGAAAACGCAATTTTAATATTGGAACCAGATCGTGAGTGGAGCCAATTGCCTCAGGTAACACCTTCAGACTGGTTATTGATTCAACTTTTTGGGAACGATTCAATCATGATTCATTTTGGAATCTGAATGATCCAATCACCGTTCGATTCAAGGAGAGAAAAAATTGAGAATTGATTCTTTCCGATTCAAGGAATCAAAACAAATATTGTAATCGATTCACGTTTGATTCAATATTTAAATATATGTGGTTGATTTATGTCAAATCAATAAAAATGAAAACAGATATATATATATATATATATATATATATATATATATATATATATATATATATATATATATATATATATATATATATATATATATATATATATATATATATATATATATATATATATATATATATATATATATATATATATATATATATATATATATATATATATATATATATATATATATATATATATATATATATATATATATATATATATATATATATATATATATATATATATATATATATATATATATATATATATATATATATATATATATATATATATATATATATATATATATATATATATATATATATATATATATATATATATATATATATATATATATATATATATATATATATATATATATATATATATATATATATATATATATATATATATATATATATATATATATATATATATATATATATATATATATGTATATATATATATATATATATATATATATATATATATATATATATATATATATATATATATATATATATATATATATATATATATATATATATATATATATATATATATATATATATATATATATATATATATATATATATATATATATATATATATATATATATATATATATATATATATATATATATATATATATATATATATATATATATATATATATATATATATATATATATATATATATATATATATGATCATTAAAACATTGTTACAGCAATACTATTTCAGTATAAATGAATGTAGCCACTGGGACTGCATGTAAAGACATAAAGACATAAAGACATAAAAGAAAAGTGCAACAAAGAGCCTCTTGGGCCCATCCGAGGTTGCACCCCACCCCCCCCCCCCCCTCCACCAGTCTCGCCCCTTCAAATCACCTTACTCTACCTGCATAGAAGAAGGCTAATCCCACGAGTATTTATGAACTAATCCCTTCTCTGTAAAGTATTTATCTAATCTAATTTTGAAGGAAGCAAGTGTCACTGCATCAGCGACATCCCCTGGTAGCATATTCCAATGTCCTACAACCCTTCTACTGAAAAATGACTGTCGTAGCCTAGTCCTACTTTGTTTCATAATGAGTTTATGCTGATGACCTCTACCTCGATTTTCCCTATTGAACTCAAACATACCCTTTAAATATCCAGAATGCTGACTATTTACAAATTTGAAGACTTCAATTAGATCTCCTCTTAGCCTTCTATATCTAAGTGAAAACATACCCAATTTCTTTAATCTATCTTCATAAGGTAAACCACCAAGACAATTAACCATTTTTGTTGCCCTTTTTTGAACTCTTTCTAACGACCAGCAATCTTTCTCATATGTTGGAGACCAGGCTTGTACACAATACTCCAAATGTTGTCTAACGTATGCACAATACAGTTTTGTTATTACCTTTTCACTCTTGTAGGAAACATTTCTGTTAATGGCCCCTAGCAATCTAAGTGCCTTTTTCCTAGCTTCTACAACCTGGTCTGACGCTGATAGTCTATTGTTTACCACGACACCTAAATCTCTTTCCTTTTCAATCTGCTCCATTTTCTGCCCACCCATTTCATACCTATGTTTACTGCTAACCCGTCCAGCGTGCATAATCTTACATTTACTCAAATTGAATTTCATCTGCCATGCTTCAGACCACTCAACTAGCTTGTCCAGATCTGATTGAAAAACATCCTGATCATGTTTTCCTCTAATAATCCTGACAACTTTTAGATCGTCTGCAAATTTCAAGACTTCGCTGTCTATACTGTTCTCAATTGCATTCACAAATATTTTAAAAAGCAATAGGCCCAGGACTGAGCCCTGTGGAACCCCACTGAGAACCTCCTTCCATTGTGATTGGCACCCATTCAATATAACCCTTCGCTGGCGTCCTGAAAGCCACGTTTCTATCCAATCCAGAATCTTGCCCCTGATCCCATGAATTTTAAGTTGCAACCCCAGTCTTGTATGGGGGACTTTGTCAAATGCTTTACTGAAATCAAGAAAAGCTACATCTAGCTGTTTACCCTGATCAAAGCTATATGTTGCAACATCCAAAAACTCCAGAAGATTAGTTAAACAAGAACGGCCCTTCCTAAAGCCATGCTGTGTATCCTTGATGAGTTCATTTTGCTCCAAGAATTCAACAATCTTATCTTTGATGATTGATTCAAGCACCTTGCAGACTAATGAGGTCAGACTAACCGGTCTATAGTTTTCCTCTTTACTTCTATCTCCCTTTTTATGAATAGGAACAACATTTGCTCTTTTCCAATCAAGTGGAATTTTACTATCTGCGAGTGATTTAGAAAATATTATGGCTAATGGAACCGACAACTCCAGCTGTATAACTCCCTGTATTATATATGTATTTGCACAATTTACCAGTGTACTTAAATCGTTAATAATCGTTAAATCTTTTGATTCAATCAGCCTTGATTTGATGCGGGTTTTGATTTAATCACGATTCATGAGTCAAAAGATCTGGTGGTGAATCAATCATTTTTTGATTCAAGGAATTTTGATTGAACGATTCCAATCGATTCAATCAGTGTCGAATCAATAACCAGTCTGAACACCTTTTCCTGGTTGCACATCTCGGTATGATGAAAAATGTTGAAATGAAGGTAGTTTTCATATATCCTCATATAGATATATCATATATCCTCATATCATTCATATAGCCTCGGATAGTAAATCACGATGACCGGTGGCAGTCTGCGCTCACTAGTACATATGATAATAATGACTGTAGTCTGTATACATACCTATGTACCGAACTGTAACAAACAACTGGTAACGGTGCAAATTGTTTCAAAGTAGCAAGAGGCAGACCGACATTTCCGCGCATAAATGGTCCCTGTGGATCTGAAGGAGCCTGGGGGAGATAGCTTGGGAGATAGTCCTGGCCTGGTCCTCACTATTAGCTCTTCGGGGCAGCAAGTTGGGCACCGCTGGAACAGTTTCCGGTTGTCGAGGTCCGCGTCTTTGCGTTCGCGTCGCCTATTTCGGAACTGGGCAGACCAAGGGCGGATCCAGCCGGCCGTTTTTTTTTTGGGGGGGGGGGGCAACCCGTTTTTTTAGCGGACCTTACCTACCCCAATTTGAATTTCTTCCCGGATTTGGGCCACTTTATTTTGCAACCACACGATTTCGATTTTTTTCCCCATTTTTTTTTAGGTTTTCGACCTTTTGGGATATCGAAAAAGGAAAGATGTCAG
Source organism: Chirona hameri (assembly GCA_036785665.1). Lineage (NCBI taxonomy): Eukaryota > Metazoa > Arthropoda > Thecostraca > Balanomorpha > Balanidae > Chirona > Chirona hameri. The sequence continues at coordinate 41,882 of JAXIVJ010002791.1, read as the reverse complement.
CTTGCAGTTTGTATTGTTCCGACATTGCCTTACACTGATAAAAACTATGTCAATTGTCAGCTGTACCCAGGGGCGTCGCCGATAATTTTTGAGTGGGGGGGTCGGCTGAAATGACGACAAAAAAATGTACCCCAATTTGTTATGCGTGTATATAAGCCTTTTCAACATTTCTAATGTGGATTTGCATGGTATAGTAGGCACTTGTTATTTAGCGTCGCGAAGCGACGCGATTTTTTTTTCTCTCGGGTTTGCCTGATAAAACCCAGAAACATAGGCATTTTTAGCTTCTTAGCCTTGTAGAGGATAATAAGCTAAAAATGTTAATCATTCAATTCAGCGTTACGACGAAACGAAGACGATGACGATGGCTTCGTTATGACGATGACCACTGATGTGACGCCGCGAAGCGGCGTGAACATTTTAATTTTAGGTCGTGGAAAACGCATTTTTAATATTGGAACCAGACCGTGAGTGGAGCCAAGCCTCAGGTAACCCCTTTTCCTGGTTGCACATCTCGGTATGATGCAAAATGTTGAAATGAAGGTAGTTTTTCATATACATTAGCCTCGGATAGTAAATCACGATGGCCGGTGGCAGTCTGCGCTCAATAGTACATATGATAATAATAACTGTAGTCTGTATACATACCTATGTACCGAACTGTAACAAACAACTGGAACGGTGCAAATAGTTTCAAAGTAGCAAGAGGCAGACCGACATTTCCGCGCATAAATGGTCCCTGTGGATCTGGAGGAGCCTGGGGGAGATGGCTTGGGGAGATAGTCCTGGCCTGGTCCCCACTATTAGCTCTTCGGGCCAACAAGTTGGGCACCGCTGGAACAGCTTCCGGTTGCCGAAGTCCGCGTCTTTGCGTTCGCGTCGCCTTTTTCGGAACTCGGCAGACAAGCTAAACATGTAGCCCGCTTTAAAGATAATATTTTATGAAGAGAGTTGGCCCTGGGGCCAGCAATTACCGCCAAGGAGAGCCTCTGCAAGACACTTAATGGAATTAATTTTCCAAATTTGTATATGCAATTGCGAAACTTGTGTCATGCCGCGAAGCGGCGCGAAATTTTTCAGTTTTTGACTGAAGCTAGCTTGATTTTGACTGCTGCAATTTTGGGATGCCCAGTACCGTTCTAAAAACGCAAATATAGAATGCATTAAATTTCACGTCTTGGGGGGGCAAAACATAGTTTGGCCCCCTTAAACAGGCTTGGGGGCATGGCCCAGTTCGCCCCCCCCCCCCCCCCCCCCCTGGATCCGCCCTTGGTCGTGGGTCTAGTTATTCCTTCGTCGACGACGAAATCATTATTTATGAACGTGTTCATTTTTTCTTAAAATTTCACAGAACACGGAATTTTATTGTTTTTTGTATATGCGCTGAGGCTCATATTACAGTTATTTATATATTTTTTATTTTGTTTTGGGTGGGGGGGCCAAAAGACATGTGGCCCCCTTCCAGGCTTTTGTGGGGGCATGGCCGGATTGCCCCCCCCCCCCCCCCCCGGATCCGCCAGTGGGGCAGACTAGCTAAACATGTAGCCCGCTTTAACCCTCGACCTACGGGGGGCCTGACAGCCCCCCCCCCCCCCTCCCCCTGAGGTTTTCTTGAATAACTTTTGACACATGGAGTGCATCTTGCTGACATTTTTGGTAGTTGAGTTTACAACAATTATACGAAGGCTGTAAACAAATTATTTGAAATTGGTGAAGTATTTTGGGAGATAATAATGTTTTGATGACGTCATGTTGGTAAAAAAATGAGAAATATTTGAAAAATCGTAGAAAACAGATTTTTAAAGAAAATTGCAAACTCAATTCACCATAGATACAAAATGGCATTCTATTTAAAATGGCAATCTCGGATTTTCCCAATTTTGGGTTTTTGACCCCTAAAATGTAAAAAAATAATGATTTTTGGGGGAAAATCCCCACAATTTTTTTCTTCTCAAAGATATTAGAAAAAAACGGAATATATGTGAGAGAACTGAGTATGGACAATACTCATACCAAATTTCAAAGCAATATCTCCATTATTGACTGAGTGATGGCTTCCTAAGTGTAAGAAACTGATGACGTCATTTTTTCAAAGAACTTTTTTTCACATTTTTGGACAAGATACGAACACATAATTACTTTTTTGTATTTCTGAGCCAAAACTAGTCTAGGAACATGCCTTTTTATTGACATTTATCAATTTCTAATTTTGAGGTTTTCTGAAGAGCAAAATCGCTGTTCGTGTTCGTGGATGGACGTGGTAAATCCGAGGTCATTCATTTGACCTGGAAGGTCACCCGTTGACCTGAAACCTAAAAATCGCATACTGTTAGATTCCTCTCATGACAGGCAACATGCTGGTTCTTACCGCATTGCTCTAAGGTGCTTGGTTTGGAAGTTAACAGGGGGCCTGTCAGGCCCCCCCCCCCCCCCCCCCCGTAGGGCGAAGGTGAAAAAAGCTCGCGTAGGGCGAGGGTTAAAGGAAATAGTTCACCTTCGGAAATTTTTCAGAACACGATTTTATTATATTTTTTAATACAGTTTCTTTTTTTCTTTTCAAAAATGGTCCTACATCGCGCCAATTCAGGACAGAAGGTCGTAAATTATTAATGTTATGGTGTGCGTTATTGGTCTGCGCATGCGCCCTGGTAGTGCTGGCACTCTCAGACGGTACGGTATATCATATATGCGCCGCATTCCTTCGCCAAAAAGTAAAATATCTTCGGCTGGAGAGTCTTTTCTGCCAAGAAAAGTTGCAGATAAGGATTTCTCAACACGGGCCACAAAACTGCTATTTCAGTTCAAAATCCCATGTTGAAGGTGAACTATTTCCTTTAAAGGGATTATACGGGTTTCCGTCCTGAAAGCATATGCACTCTTTTGCAGTTGTATGAGCTTTAAACACGTTTAAGACATATAACAGGGACCTCAATGCTCATTTAGTCCATTATTTAAGAAATAATCAGTGTTAAAACTTGGGCGTTTTTCGAGACTAGTATCAGATAACGAGTACTTGATCGGCACTACTGTCCACCACTTTTATCTTAAGATCAATTTTAGAGTTTTGAATTAGCTGCAAGTCCTACACTGGATCACAAAATTATCATGCAATTCAAAACTGACGGGACTTTGTATTACTACATACTGTTCGTTGAGGTTTTGTGTTTTTGTGGTTTTCTTTTCTCTGGCCAAGAGCGTTGATAATTTGGTGGTGGCGTATTAATTTTTTGGCATGAAAATTCATGAAAAATATAGAATTTTATGGGAAAACTAGGTAACTGCTGCTGTCGTTGGAACAAAACAAGTTTATTTTCTTTCAAATATTGCTTATTTTACCGGAAATATGCCATACGTGAGGTGTTTTATTAGCATAAAAGAGATGACTGGCTCTGCCTCAGCCGGTCCTGCAGAAAATACGCGGTGGCATCACCGCGCACTTTGGAATGTCCTTACGTGCAGAAGAGGTCATTTCCAGACAAATGTGGCTACCGTGGGACTTCTACCACCTTTATAAATACGTTTTACTATGTAACTCAATTATTCTGGGAAAAACCCGTATAATCCCTTTAAAGGAAATAGTTCGCCTTCAACATGGGTTTTGAACTGAAATAGCAATTTTGTAGCACGTGTTGAGAAATCCTTATCTGGAACTTTTATCGGCTGAAAAGACTCTCCAGCCGAAGATATTTTACTTTTTGGCGAAGGAATACGGCGCATATATGATGTACCGTACCGTCTGAAAGTGCCAGCACTGCCATGGAGCATGCGCAGACCAATAATGCACACCATATATAACATTAATAATTTACGACCTTCTGTCCTGAATTGGCGCGATGTAGGACCATTTTTGAAAATAAAAAAAGAAACTGTATTAAAAAATATAATAAAATCGTGTTCTGAAAAATTTCCCGAAGGTGAACTATTTCCTTTAAAGGAAATAGTTCACCTTCAACAATAGTTCTAAACTGAGATAGCAGTTTTGTAGCCCGTGTTGGGAAACCCCTATCTGCAAGTTGTCTTGACTGAAAAGACTCTCCAGCCGAATATATTTGAATTTTTGGCGAAGGAATGCGGTGCTGGCGAAATTGTAGTTGTACTGTGCTGGTTGTACTGGTTGTACTGGTTCTAGCCCGGGCAGAGGCTATACCATCAGCCAATCAGCTTGCAGCTGGTGCTAGCGAGCGAACGCCGGCCGCCGGTTGGCACATCTCCAATGCGAGTCTATCTTTACGCGACTACTTTCGAATCTGATTGGCTGAACCATTTTTTACATTCGCGTGACGTCAAGACTCTGACTCAGAGAGTATGCATATAGTTTTGATAAACAATAAAAATGTACGGCCTTCTGTCCTGAATCGGCGCGATATAAGGCAATTTTTGACAATATAAAAAGAAATTGTACTAAAAAATATAATCAAATCGTGTTGGGTAAAAAAAAATTCAGGGTTAACTATTTCCTTTAAAGGAAATAGTTCACCTTCGGATTTTTTTTTCAGAACACGATTTTATTGTATTTTTGAATACAGTTTCTTTTTTTCTTTTTAAAAATGGTCCTACATCGCGCCAATTCAGAACAGAAGGTTGTAAATTATATATTTTATGGTGTGTGTTATTGGTCTGCGCATGCTCCATGGCAGTGCTGGCACTTTCAGACGGTACGGTACATCATATATGCGCCGTATTCCTTCGCCAAAAAGTCAAATATCTTCGGCTGGAGAGTCTTTTCAGCCAATAAAAGTTCCAGATAAAGATTTCTCAACACGGGCTACAAAACTGCTATTTCAGTTCAAAACCCATATTGAAGGTGAAGTATTTCCTTTAAAGGAAATAGTCCACCTTGGAAATTTTTTACCAAACACGATTTGATTATATTTTGTAATACAATTTCTTTTTATATTGTAAAAATGGCCTTATATCGCGCCGATTCAGGACAGAAGGCCGTAAATTTGTATTGTTTGTCAAAACTATATGCATACTCTCTGAGTCATAGTTCTGACGTCACGCGAATGTAAAAAATGGTTCAGCCAATCAGATTCGAAAGTAGTCGCGTAAAGATAGACTCGCATTGGAGATGTGCCAGCCGGCGGCCGGCGGTTCGCTTGCTAGCACCAGCTGCATGCTGATTGGCTGATAGTATAGCCTCTGCTCGGGCTAGAACCAGTACAACATGCTTTCGCCAGCACCGCATTCCTTCGCAAAAAAAAACAAAATCGGCTGGAGTCTTTTCAGCCAATAAAACTTGCAGATAGGGGTTTCCCAACACTGGCTACAAAACTGACATCTCAGTTTAAAACTAATGTTGAAGGTGAACTATTTCCTTTAAAGTTAATATGTTATGAAGAGATGTGGCCCTGGGGCCAGCAATTACCGCCAAGAAGAGCCTCTGCAAGACACTAAATGGAATTGATTTTCCAAATTTGCATATGCAATTGCGAAACTTGTCATACCGCGAAGCGGCGCGAAATGTTAAATTTGTTGACTGTGGCTAGCTGGATTTTGACTGTTGCAATTTTCGGATGCCCAGTACCGTTATAAAATGCATATATAACATGTGTTAGACTTCACGTCTTGGGGGGGGGGCAAACATAGTTTGGTCCCCCTTAAAGGAAATAGTTCACCTTAGATAAATTTTACCCAACACGATTTGATTATATGTGTTAATACAATTTCTTTTTATATTGTAAAAAATGGCCTTATATCGCGCCGATTCAGGACAGAAGGCCGTAAATTTGTATTGTTTATCAAAACTATATGCATACTCTCTGAGTCAGAGTCCTGACGTCACGCGAATGTAAAAAATGGTTCAGCCAATCAGATTCGAAAGTAGTCGCGTAAAGATAAACTCGCATTGGAGATGTGCCAACCGGCGGCCGGCGATTCGCTTACTAGCACCAGCTGCAAGCTGATTGGCTGATGGTATAGCCTCTGCCCGGGCTAAAACCAGTACAACATTCTTTCGCCAGCACCGCATTCCTTCGCCAAAAACTCAAATATATTCGGCTGGAGAGTCTTTTCAGTCAAGAAAACTTGCAGATAGGGGTTTCCCAACACGGGCTACAAAACGGCTATCTCAGTTTAAAACTAATGTTGAAGGTGAACTATTTCCTTTAAACAGGCTTGGGAGAGGGGCAGGTTCGCCCCCCCCCCCCTGGATCCGCCCTTGAATGTGGATAATCGATGGCCGAACACTTGTGCCAAAGTTGTGGTATCATGGGAAATCTGAGTGGGGGGGGTGCACTGTGCCCCCCCCCCCCCCCCGCGCCCACGGCACGGATTAAGGGATCCTTTAGGGATCCATGCAACTGCGCATGTATCTGATAGGTATCTGATTGCGGTATATCACTTGTTGAAAGCAAGGCGAGACTCACAGTTCGTGTTCCTTGCTTTCAACGCAGCACTTCCTCGTTTCTCGTCGTTCACCGTGCCCTCGCAGTGTCGTCTTGCTGAGCAACTTTCCTCCGCGGCGCCAGTGAATGCCCAGATCTGTGACCTCCACGCTCAAAATATCTGAATGCTGCCAGAGATCCGCTGGAGGCCGTCGGGTGAGGTCCGTCGTCGGCGCGCGGAGTCGGCTCAGTTCTCGTGGCTCGGCAAGTGCGAAGCGTGCGCCGACACTTGTGCTTGGCGAAACAAAACGTTGCTGAAATACAACAAATCAACCGTTTTGGCACCTGTGTGTTGCACTGCTGAGCGAGGTGGCCTTCTGGAAAGGCCACAGCAGTTTTAAGATTGTATTTAGTGCCGAGTGCCACGAAACTGAAACACTGGATTCCATTCCAACCAGTTATTTTTCGGGGTAAGTATTGCTGTTGTTTGTGCATTATGGGTGTGTGCATTATTTCCACACCAGTGTGTCAAGTATTATTTGCCTGCCTTTGAATTTGCCTGCCTTGTTTACTAACTTTTATCAGCATTGTCTCAGCCGCGCTAAAACCGTCTCTGCTTTGTCTACGACGCTACGCTTTTGTGCAATTTCATTGAGACCCGGGAACCTCCGCATAGTGTGTCGTTTTCGCGTACTTTGTTCCGAGTAACATAGATTAAAGAAATACCAACTATATTGAATGTAGTTTTCACTTAACATCCCACTCAGCTGAAGTCAAATATATATATTTGGGGCTTTGGAGGCCGGGGGGATGGTTGACCTCCCGGATCAAAGCTATGTGGTCGATTCCCCAGCATCTGCGTGGCCATCAAGGTATGATCTACTAGACAAATTACTTTGCCAATTGATATAATAATGCTTTTTAGTATATTTTGATGTCAACACAGTTTTCTTTCAGGATTTTCTTTCTATGCATTTTTCTTCAAACGGAGTCAGAACAAATGTAAGACTAGCTTTACATTTGACAGCAATCTGCCATATGATCTGACCTAGATATGCCCCAGTATACAAAACGTGGCAGGAACATTGACAAGATATTTGGGGCAGCCCAAATCCTGCCCCAAATCTGACAGCAAGCTGCCCCATTTGGGACAGGATTTGCCGGATTAAATTTCCCTCCTCTGTCAGCAAATAGGTGGCTGTTGGGGAGAGGCCGCCTGAGGGCCTGGGAAAAAGTCCTTCCATATTTTTGTCACATGTTTTGAATGAAGGTTTCCTTCATATTCTTCTTGTTGTAAACCAGTGGGTTGGGGATCCCAAGAGTGGTTATTCACAGTTTACTATAGAACGTTAACCATAAAAAAGATGTGACAGTGAAGGGAAAAATCCAAGATGGAGGCTAATTCTGCCCCAGGCGGCCTCTCCTGAACGGCCACTAGCAAATACTGTTGACTGGGTGGGTTGGGGTCTTCAAGATCACGTTTTATCTAGTGTGAATTCACTTTTCAACCACATGACGGGGAGGTCAGTCAACTTCATGATCTTGTTTTATCTAATGTGAATCGATAAATTGTTACTTCTGCCCCCAAAAAAAAGTTGGAAGCTGCCCCAAAATTCCAAAAGCTGCCCCAAAATTTCAAAAGCTTCCCCAAAATTTTTCAAAGCTGCCCAAAAATTTCAAAAGCTTCCCCCAATTTTGATGTGTTGGTGCCAACCTTGCCCAACAAGATCTTGTCAAAACTTGCCACGTTTTGCATATATGCAAAAATAGTTTAATTTTATTGTGGTGGTGGTGGCACTGTATAGTCTAAAGCTCCAATACACCACTTCCACTGTTTATGTCTGGCTATTTCATGTCTGACCTTACAATAGGTACCATAAAACCAGGTTACTTTTAAGAGATTTTGAGGTTTTTGGCCCAGAACTTTTGAAATATTTATCATATTTCCCTGGTAAAACTCCAGGTGGGGTTACTTTCAAAAGTGTGAAATTGTCAATAATTGCACACAAGGTGCAACAGCAGGGTAAACATTGATCAATTGTGAGGTTTTAAGAAATGGTAAAAATATTTACACTCATGACATGGACACCCAGGAAACTTGACCATGGGCATCACCTATTACAAAACATGATTTTTTAAGGTTGTTGTCTAAAACTGATTCTGACAGGCTAGGATGGTTGAATATCTCAGGAACAAGGGCCAAAAGACAGAAAATACTCACATGGTACAAAATTAGCACAATAATTGCTTTTGTAAAGTTGGCCATTTGTAATGTTTAGTCGATGGGCGATCAATCTTACCCGCTCTCTCAAAGTTACCCCAGGTTTTAAAGTTACCCCATTATACAGTACCTAGTAAACCCCACACAGAGAAAGGTAAAAATATCACATGAACTTCAATATGTCCTCTTACTTAGCTTAGTTTGATTGATGTGTCCCCACCCAATTCATTCCTACCCTAGCAATGCAGGATGTTCAAATTAATATGGGTTTGCTTCCCAAGTCAGTTTGCTCTTGGCTGGCATGTCCTGTGGTCAGTAACTGTAACTGCATTCTGGTAAGGTCAGTGGACAGGAAGGGCTGTCTGCATGCTTTGAGATATGTGTTCAGCTAAATTCTACTGGGAGATATGAATGGTGATGAATACAAATTGCTTGAGCTTGTGGTGTGGGGTCAGGGTCCATGCATGCCCTGCTTAGAGAAGCTCCCCGATTCTGGAAGCCATGTTCATGGATGCATCATGGATGCATACATATTGCATAGGTACTTGATTGATGTTTACATTGCTTACCAATTTGACATATCATAACAAGCTGCCATTGTAAGTAATTTGTATGCAAACTTGTATGATGCATGAAATGCTAAGGCAAAGTAAGAAAAAATTGGAATGTAATCCAACTTGCCCTTTGTAGACTCAAACTGACCTCAACTGGCAGGCAAGTTAGATGTGAGTGACATATCCTAGCTGGACCAGATTGGACCATTCCAAGGGCCATTTGTGTATTTAGGTGGTCAGTGTACCTCTCTTGATGCAAGCTCACCTATTTGCTAGTATGTTGAATTAGCTTGAGTTATTGCCTGATTGGTGGACATGGGGACCTGACCTGACCTGTGCCTCTTTACCCTCAGGCGAGCCATGGTGAGCGAGGCTTGCGCCCAGCCTCGCGGCTCGTCAGCGATGGCGGTGTCTCGCGTCTCCAGCCCCCCGCCGACCTCCAACGAGAACTCTCAGCCCACCGCCGAGAACTGGTGTTTCACACAGGTGAGTGGCTGACTGGTGCCGACTACGCCGACGCCTCGCTCTCTGCAGCTGGGTATGCCGTCCGGCAATGCCTGGGATGCGGCGGGATCAGCATGACCTGCTGGCGCCGCGAGGGCCCCAGCATGGCTCCGATTAGCCACTGCAACTCGTGACTGGGAGAAGGGATGGTGGACTCAAACACAAAAGTGAAGTGAGGTGACGCCGTGTCTAACCTAGCTTCACCGTGGCTAGCGTGGGGGTTAGCTAGCGGCCCGGAGGCAGGCGACACTGTCTATTGACTGCACCAGCGCAGCGAGCAGCAGCGTCGGGATAGGTGGTGTGGGTGGGTGGGGGTGGATGGACGGCAGACTCCCATCTGCACCGGGACCTGTGCCGGTGCCGGCTGTATCTGGACATTGATTCTGCCCTGCCTCTCGGTGGCGGCGGCAGCGGTGGCGGCATTGATTGTGAGTGTGAGCGGTGGTCGGTCAGCGTCGCCGGTCCCGGCGGCGTCGATACGCCGAGAGGGAGGCAGGCGGCGAGTCCCCCACCCACCGCCGCTGCGCTCCCTCCCGCCACGCATTGATCGCCCCAGTTGTGCGTGGCCGCCCCTCCCAGAGTGCGCCGCGCCGTCCAAATAGAAATAGGTCAGCCGGGCCGGCGGCGGGCCGTCCGTCTGGGCCGCCGCCGGCCTATTTAGCGCGTGCCGCGCCTGAGACGCCGTGCGTCGCACCGGTCGGCGGGCCGCCGGTGCAGCTGGCCGGCCGCACAGGTGCGGCGGTTACAGCTGGCGGCGCTGCGGCCCGGGGCGTCTGCCCCGGCTGACACCGCGCGACGCGTCGCCCGCACCCGCCCCGAGAGAGAGAGCGCCCGCCGCGACCGCCGCCACCACCGCCGCCCGCGATCTTACCCGGGTGAAACGGGAGGGAAAAGTAGGGCCGCCGGTTTCACCATCCTTTGTGTGTGTGGGCGCGTGTGCGGCGGTCCGGCCGGCCACGTGTGCGCGTGTCGTGTGGAGCGGTACGGGACCTGCCACCGGAGCAACAGCCCTCCCCGCCCCGCCCCGCCCCGCCCCGCCCCGCCCCGCCCCGCCTGTCACTACCACAGGGAATCCGCCCCGGGCGCTACACGTGGGAATAAAGAGCAGCGTGCGAATGGTTCAGTTCAGCTTATTAGTGCGCCATTCCAGCCAGGTGTTCGGTGCAGGATACGTGCAGGGACAAAATACAAAATATACAATAAGATCACGAAGATACGAACAGATTATATAGAGAAATATAGCACACATTGAGCTACCTCGTGATATGGCCTAGATTTGGGAAGGATGAAGGTACAACACGAGCCCTGTGGTGGGGGTAGTGGGTTCCTGGAGAGGTTCATACTCCCTGTAGTGACGCTGGCCGCGATGCGAGCGCCGTTTGTTGCCCCCCCCCCCCCCCCCCCCCCCCCCCCCGGCGGAGCGCAGTGAGGGATTGAGCAACTGTGATTGCCTCATTTCCTACTGTGGTTCGTGATCGGGCTGTGTGTGTGTGTTTGTGTATGGCGTGGCTCGGTTTGGCGTGTCGTGCCGCCTGGACATACCGCTGATCAGCCCGGTCTCGGAGATGAATGGCTGTTTGGCCGAGTCACCGTGATCGGCCCGTGGCCAATTCAATCAATCATCCGATCTATTTGGATTGTCTTGTCTTGTTGTTTGAGATGTTCCTGTACGAGACGGCCTTCGGGCGTCCCAGTCAGACCCGCACGTGTATGCCGTTATTGTATCATTATGCAGGAGACGTTTCTTTACCGAATGGCTCACAGCTGAGGGCATCTTAATTTCTTAGTAGTAGTGAGCTGTTACGTAGGAAGGGTTTCAATGCTTCCGGAATTTCGTAACATTTCATCGCTTAAGAATTAGTTATTAATGCCAGGGCCGGTGGTACCAAGTGCCTGCTGTTCAGCCGTGCTGCTGGTGGCAGCGTGGTATGTGGCGGCGTCCAAGGCTGGCCGTTCCCGGGGCCGGGGCCGGCGACCCCTCCCTCCCGGTGGACGCCGCGTGGACGCCACCCCGTCCCGCCGGCCGCCGGCCGACCACAAAGCGACCGGCGGGCGGCAGCGCGGCGTTTCGGCCGTCGCGCGGGACGGTCCGGGGCGGGGACACCCTCCCTCCCGGACAATGCACCTGGCCTGGCGGCCAGCTGACGGGGGTCGGGGCCGCCGTCCTCCTCCCGGCTGAGGCAGCCGCAATCACACTCAAACGGCCGTTGGACTCGTGAGCCCGGGCTCGGAGCGGTGCCCCACTTGTCTGGGGTGATGTTACGGCGAGATAGTATCTGCCAGGATTTTCTGTCACAGACGTGCCAGATTTCCTCTGTGTCAAGGCTAGTGCAGAGCATTGGGGACAGGCTTGTTGAACAAGATGTGTGTTTCGAAACACGTCGGGTGCTCGCGTCTGGTCGCTTTGTTCTCCGTAATCGATCTGGGACTTTGGCTTTTATCCAGTTACCTGGCGGGCCAGTTCGCTGTGATTGAGTAGTAAGATGATTCGACTGAGAAAAAAAGTGGCGACCACTATAGGCACCGTATGATCAAGTAGTCGGTGTGTCCTTAAAGGAAATGTTTCACCTTTGTATTAGTTTTAAACTGAGATAGAGAAGATATATAGTTATAAACTGAGATAGAAGATGAAATATCTTGGGCTGTTATTGAAATGTCTAAATTACTAAGGTCATTTTCCCCAGAACTTAACCGTTTTTAAGCAATTTAATTTACCATTTGCAAAATGCACCCAGGCTGGTGCAGCCACTGATTGGCTGACAGACACTTTTTCAGCCAATCCCACTTTGTTGGCCAATCAGCGGCGGCCAATATGTGACGTCATCAGCCCAATTTTTTTTATAAAGTTAAGTGACTTTCGAGTGAAAAATGTCATCGTTTTCAGCAGCACTTACTTCATATTTTCGCCTACAACCCAGCCAGGGGTGCAGCCAGGATTTTGCGACGGTGGTGGCTAACCGAAGTGGGCCCCTTAGCATTGGCTGATGGTCCCCCCAACAAAAATTATGGACTTGAGATGGACTTGAGAGCTTTCTGGGGCTAAATTGGGTTTTATCAGGCCTGAAATGGGCCCTTTCTGAGTCCACGATGGGCCACTTTCAGACTCGAGCTGGGCCCCTCTGAGCCGCGACGGGGGGTGCTTTAGCCCCCAATACCCCCCCCCCCCCCCCCTGGCTGCGCCCCTGCAACCAGCTATATTTGACAACTTGCAGAAAGGTGAAACATTCCCTTTAAGCCCAAATCGTCACCAAGTGCTTATCACTATTGATTTATTTCGTTCGTGCAGGATGAGCCGCGATAGAAATGTGACAATGGCAAACAGCGTTCCCAGAACCGCTGTCATTACGCTGATGAGACATTGACAGGCTGCGTGACGCTGACCTGTCCTCAAGGCCCGGCGACGGTGGGCCGCCGTGCTGCGCCGCACACGCCGCACACGCCGCTCGCGCAACTACACGGAAGCGGCCGTCCTTTCTTTCGCCGGCGTGCCGTCTCGCTCGCCTCGCAACACTTTTACATTTCGAAAGGCGGCGAGCGGCGTCGGCAGCTCTTTCCCGTGTCGGAATCCGTGTGAGAGGTGACCCCACACGTCAGGGCTCCCCACACCACAGGGGTCCCTGGGCCCCGCCGCCGGTCCCTGGGCCCCCACACCACAGGGGGTCCCTGGGCCCCGTCGCCGGTCCGTGTCACTGTTCAGCGACGTTGGGGCGCTGCTGGGCCTGAATCGCCAATCCCCCCCCCCCCCCCCCCCACCACCACCACCTCGCCCCGCCCCGGAGCCTCCCCCTGGACACGGATCCTTGGACAGGACACCCGTGTGTCGCTGTCCGTGTGCGGCTGCATGTGTGTGTGTGTTGGTGTTGGTGATGGGCGACGGCCTGTCGCTCGGCAGGCGGCCGGCTGTTCACTGAAAGGGGGCGTTTACGGCTCTGTTGGCGGCATTCCGACGCCGGCGGCTCAATATCAGTGAGCTGCAGGTCGGTGTCACCGCCGCTGTCGGGTGCCGCTGACGGGTCCGGGCCGTGCTGTTTCGACACCACGGCGGTGCGACCTCGGCGGACCGTGCTCGACAGCACGCCACCGCCGGTCCGTCGCCGGCCCGCCGCCGCACTTTGGACCGAGCCCACCGGTAACCTTCGGCCGGCCGCGCGGCGCGGGGGCAACGGGCCGCAATCGTCGCCGCCGCTGCCGCCGCCGAGCCGCAGTCGGCCCACAGGGACACGCAGATGGCATTGGCGATAGCGGCGCGACGCGGTGCCCCGGCGGCTGTGTCTGCGCTGTGTCGCTGCCGGCTGTGTGTTGTCGCTATTGTGGCAGCCTGGCCGCTGGTGTTGGCTCGGATCGGGGCCAGCGCGCCGCGCCGCGGTGGTGGCTGTTGCCGGGCCCGGTTACCGCTGCCGTGACGCACGAGGGAGCAGGCGGCGCCGCCGCGCGACCCGCGTGCCGACCCGGTGCCGTACCGCCGCTTTCCTGCACACGCCGGCCGGCTGTCCGGCTGCAGCCGCGCGAGAAACCGCTCTGCACAGTTTCCCCCGATAACGGGCGTGACACACTTCCCCGCGGCACCGGTGTTTCTCGACCCTGCCCCGGTCGGCCGAGCCGCCGCAGACACGGTCACCAAACGGTGTCTGTCGTCCGCGCGGCCGCGCCGCCGCACCGGTCCGACTAGCGGCCCGGCCCAGCGTGCGCCGCTGCGGACGGATTTCCGTGCGGCCGGCGCGGCGCGGCCTGTTGTGTGCGCTGCAGCCGGCCGGAGAGCCGCGCGTCAGCACGCCGACACGCTGCGACAAAGGACACGCCACACCGCTCCGGCGCGCTGATAGGGTCCTGTTTCACGCGAAATCGGCGGCGAGCGAGGCCGGCCGGCGGGCGGACGGACGGTGCTCGCCATGGGTGCCGTGCGGCCGTGCGGCGTGCGGCGGGCGTGCACGGCGCGCCGCTCAGGGCCAGCCGGCGTGCAGCGCGGCGGGCCTTGGCGGCTGACCTTCGGCTGGCGGCGGTACGGCGGAACGCCGCGTCCGGCCGTGTCCGTGTCGTCAGCCGCCGCCGGCGCCGGCTCCGGCTCCGATTCCGATGTCCTACAGGCTGACCTCAGGGGGGGAGGCGGCCAGCCTGGGGGCGAAGGTAGGCTCAGTCGGTGACAGCGTGGCCCTGTCCGTGGTGGGAGTTATCTTGGCCAAACCGTATGACCTCCCGCGTTTGGTTTTCTCTGTCGGGAAAGTCTAGATTTAGATAAATGCTATCGACAGCGTGCACCGCTCGGCGTCTGACCTCCAATTGGCTTGTCTCGCCTTGCTCTCTGTGTACACCCACCCGCCGCGTGTGTTTGTCGCTCAGATAAACACACCGGCGTGCGAGAAAATTGCCGATGGCGCAGCCAAAAAGCTCCATGTGACCCGAATTCCTGGCGGCGAACGGTGCGGCCGGTCGGTGATTCAGACCTCTCGGGCGTTTTTGCGGCGTGGCGGCAGCGGCCGGGTGTACCGCCGCGCGACCTGAGCTGCTCTCTTTTTGCACGCGCCTGCCGGCCGGGACCAGTGGAGCGGCAGACTGAATGGGGTCGTCCGCCGCGCCGGGAGGTGCTTCACCCGGTGTTCGGTCGCGACCCTTCATTGTCACCGTGCCGGCCCGGCGGGAAATCAATCCGCGTACCCCGGCAGCAGTGGCGGCGGCGGCGGAGCGGGCGGGGCGTTGACCGCCGGCGCCAGGAGGGTGGCGCGGCGGAGGGCGGAGGGAGTCACGACTCGGACGGGTCACCCCGCGATCACCACACCCGCTAACGGCGCTCCGACGCGTTACGCCGCCGCGCCTCCAGCCGGCCGCAAAAAGACGGCAGTCGACGCGCGCTCGGTCGTTTACCCAGGCCGTCGCAAAAACTGAGTGACGTTTTTCGGGCCGGTTCAAGCGCCGCGCTCGGTCGTCCGCGGCGCCGGCCCGAGCTCGGCCGTTCTGCGCGCCCCGCTTCCGGTCTGGGCGGGCCGTCGGCCGAGGGAGGTGACACACCGGCGGGGTTGGCTGCCGGCCGCCGCCGCTGCCGAGCGGACCCGTCATCGCGCCGCGCGCCGCAGAGAGAAAGGCAGCCGCGCCGTCTCGAACCAGCTGCTTTCTCCGCCGAGCCGCAGCCAGTTACGGCATCGGCGATCGGGCGAGTGTCGCTGACGGCCGGCATCTCACCTCGCCGCACCCCTCCGTGCCGGTCTCGGACGACGCGCCACCGCGTCAGATTGGCCGCCACATTGTGGGCCGGCGTGTCGCGTGCTGCCAGATGATGCCAGATTACCGCGGCCCCGCGCGCAACCGGGACAAGGCCTGGGAGGTGGGTCGGCCCGGGCCGGCGCTGCTGTCCTTGTTTGACGGGGCGGCGCGCGGAGCCGGGACCGTCCGCCAAGGCCCGCCG
The DNA here is from genome assembly GCA_036785665.1 of Chirona hameri. NCBI lineage: Eukaryota > Metazoa > Arthropoda > Thecostraca > Balanomorpha > Balanidae > Chirona > Chirona hameri. The sequence goes on along the minus strand of JAXIVJ010002791.1, from coordinate 25,880 downwards.
TGCGCCGCCGTGGGGCACGCCGCGCTGGAGGACAGCGCTGACGACACAGTACGGCACATTATGCAGCACATGAAAAATGGCCGCCGGTGAGGGACGGTCTCAGCACGACCGTGGCGCGGCGGCTGGGAACGGCGGCGGCGTGTCGCGCGGCGGGCGGATTAGGAGCAGAGGTTTTCTGGTGGGTAACGGGCCGGGTCTGCCGTAACTGGGACAGACACCGGTCAGTGCAGGTCGGCTGGCCGCCTCCGACGCCGCCGCTGCCGGGTGACACGGTGCAACGGTCATGCCGTGTCCGGATCGGACCAGCAGATAAAGTGGTAACTCTAGTTTCCGAGGTCGAAGGGTTCGGGACAATATTCCCCGGTCTGGGTATGACACTTCAAAATATTCGTCCAGTTGACGTCGGAGAGGAAAATTGTGCGAAAATTGAGTTTCACTCCGTGTGTGTCGGCTTATACTACAAGCGCGTCCTACATGTAGACTTTTTCGTGTGGGGGTATTTGAAAGATACAATGCATACGGGGAGACTGAAGACCACGACCGAGCTGAAGGACGCGATCATCCGTGAAGTGGCCCGAATCCCTGAGGACATGATCGACAGAGCAGTTCTGCACCTCAAGGACGTCCGTCTACCGCTAGTGAAGGAGCGTCGGGTGCGCATATCGATTACTTGATGTGATGTGTCAGGACGACTAGTGTATGTCAGGCAGTGCCGTCATGGGCTGTCTGTCTGTCGTGCCATTTTATTATCAATATAATCACACCCGATTTTTGACGGACAAAATAAAGATTTTATTAGAGAAAACTTCGGCCTACTTATTTCTGGCTCACCCTGTATCATCATATCATGATTATAGCTCGGCGCGGAGTGTTATTCTTTAGTTTAGTTCCTGCTCGGCTTCTGTTCACTTTGCTAATACTTCCCGTGACATGCGGCATCTCTCGGTGATGACTAGCGCCGTGGCACTGTGACGCTCGCACGTGACTCCGTGACATTGTGGGCCGCGGGTCGCCTCGGCAGCTGAAGAAGCCTGACCGCGCGACGCCGACAGGCTCAGCTGAGTATTTGGCACAAGTAGGCATCTGTGTTAAACGTGGCTCGCCAGCCAGATAAAGGCACACAGAGCGCTGCCGTGCGGCGCTATCGGGCAGTGTTGGGTAACACCAGTAGCGCCATGAATGAGGACCACACATAACATTCATACAGATATTGTACCCCCAGTTAGACCGATAGTGAATCAGTTTGTTTTCCTCGTCAACTTCAGACGGGTTTAGACGGCCGTGTCGCCGACGGCGATAATTAACAAATTGACCTGGGACTCTGGGATAAGGCGTCGGTATCTTGTAAACTACTCGATGATTATCGATCGCTATAATGGTGTCGGTGTTGCCGTGATGTTTCTCATCTGTAGTGTGGGCTGGACCTAAGACCGGTTTACGTGCAGGACACCATGCGGCAGATAATGAGAGAGCAGTGGCTCGGGCAGCCTGTTGCGTCAGCTGGATGGACGCAGCAGCGGCAGCTCCCCTCCCCGGGGGGACCGTCCCTGTCTGCCTTCCAGATGGCCAGCCAGCCTTTCATTTCCCACCGAACGCTGTCGTCTCTCTCGCACTCTCATTGTCGGCGCCTCGGACGACTTTCAAGGGCGTCTGCCGTGCGGGGAGCGCCGCGCAGGTGCACGCGTCCCCTTCCCACGCCCCTGCCCCTTGTCTGGCAGCGCCGCGCGCGGCTCCCGTCCGGCCGCCGCTCCCCTCTCCGCGACTCCATGTTCGTCAATCGATGTAGGGTGAGGATGAGCGGAACATGTCCTCCATCCGGCCGGCAACTGTGAAACGCGTGTCGGCCGCTCTCCACAGTCAGCACCGTGTCCGACAGCATTGTGTGGCGAGGAGAGATATCGGCGCTCTTCCCCACTGTCTCCCGCCGCTCGTATTGTGCCAGGCATTCAAAATTCGTAATCGGAACGCAGAGAAACGCTCAATTTTCCGGGTCGCTCGGCCACGGTGGCGCGGCTCGGGAGAAATCCAAGAAGAAATCCGTCGGCCGGCGCCGGCTGCTCGTGTGTCTGTGTGTGTAGGCTCCATGGGCGGGCGGGTTGCGATATGGGCGGCTGGGTGACCCGGCGGCGGCCGGCCCGCCTCTCTCCCAGTGCCGTCACCGGCGGCGGCCGGCCGCCTGACCAGGCCGCCCTGTTCTATTACGCAAAGTAAAAGTGGGTAAGAGAGCGCTCGAGCGCGCCGCGCGGCGTGGTGTCGTGAATGTGCTGCGGCGCCGGGGAGCGTACGGCCGCCGCGCCGCGCCGCGCTGGAAAGTGCCGCGGCCAGAGGGAAGGGACTGCGCCGCTGACCCGGTCCCGGACCAGACCAACGTTGCAGAGGCACGCTCTCCGAGCCGGTGAAAGGGCGGTGCCGGCGCCGGCGCCAGCGCCAGCCGCGGCTGGTGTCGCATTTTCCCCGTCTCCCGTGCCGTAAGCCGTGGTTTATCGACCGCAGCTGATGTCGATGTTTACCAACAGCCGCGTGCGAAAAGCTTTTAGCACTGCGCTTGTGCTGTGGAGTGGCTACCACAGGTCGCCATGCAGTTGCCACACGTGGCTCGAGTCCGGATACTCCTGCCGCCGGTCCTGCCGTGGGGTACTCGCCGGAGCTGCATAATCTGAGAAGCTCAGCGTCTTCTATAGCCGGCAGCTGGAGCCTCTGTTGCCGGCGACGTCACATCGCCTTACAGCTGAAGCTGAGCCGGAGCTGACTGCTGAGGTGCTGTTCGGTGGCGGCCAGGGTGACAGGGTGACAGGGTGACCGGGTCGGCCCCGTCAGGGTGACAGGGTGACCGGGCCGGCCCGGACAGGGTGACAGGGTGACCGGGTCGGCCCGGTCAGGGTGACAGGGTGACCGGGTCGGCCCGGTCAGGGTGACAGGGTCGGCCCGGACAGGGTCGGCCCGGTCAGGCTGACAGGGTCGGCCCGGTCAGGCTGACAGGGTCGGCCCGGCCAGGGTGACCGGGTGACCGGGTCGGCCCGGTCAGGGTGACGGGGTCGGCCCGGTCAGGCTGACAGGGTCGGCCCGGTCAGGCTGACAGGGTGACAGGGTCGGCCCGGTCAGGGTGACCGGTGACAGGGTGCCCTGGTCGGCCCGGTCAGGGTGACCGGTGACATGTGACCGGTGACCGGTGGTGGCCAGGGTGACGGGTGACAGGGTCGGCCCGGTCAGGGTGACCGGTGACCAGTGACCAGTGACCGGTGACCGGTGGGTCGGCGGTGACATGTGACCGGTGACCGGCGGACAGGGTGACAGGGTGACCGGGTCGGCCCGGTCAGGGTGACCGGTGGGTTGGCGGTGACCGGGTCGGCCCGGTCAGGGTGACTGGTGGCATGTGACCGGTGATCGGTGGGTCGGCCCGGTGTCTCGGGTCACGCGCCTCACCCGGGTGCCGCCGGTCGGTGTCCGTCTGCAGCTGCAGAGCTGACCCGCCGCTCCGCTCCAGCCGACCATTGTTCGCCTCTGAATGGACTGATCCCGGCGGCGGTTGACCCGGCGCGGCAGATACCAGGGCGGCGCGGTGATGTGGCCGGTCCCGTTGTGACTGCTCGGCCCGGACGGGTCACGCGTGGCCCGCTTCCTGACAACGGTCTGCGCGCGCGCGACGTGTCGCGGCTGGCGGTCAGCGGCCTCATGGCCCGGCGCGCGCCCTCCCTCCCTCCCGCCCGGCCGGCCGGCGTGACCGGTGCACCAACGTTCGCCGCGGTCGTCCCCCGCCGCCTCCCGCGACGCTGACGACCTTGTACGCCGGCCGGCCGGTCAACGCACCGCCACCGCCGCCCGGGCAGACGCAACGGTGTAATACCGCTAACAGGTCCCGGTCAGCTGACGGGCCGAGGTGAACGCGCCGTGCGCAGTTGGCGAAGATACGGCCGCTCAGATGTGTGCTCCCCGCTCCGACAGCGGAGATACGGCCGATCAGCTGCGTGCGCAGCGCCCCTCTGTCTGTCTGAGGGCGAGTCTGTTCCGGGTGCGGCCCCGGGCTCTATGTGGGAGGCCCGGCTGGCGTTCGGCTGTTTGGGTGGGCTCCGATGCTATTTCCGCCGTGTGATGTGTTGTTCTCTGTCTGTGTCGGCCGGCGTTGACTCAGCGTCTCAGGTATGCTGAGACTGCTCTGCGGCGCCTCTCCCGGCTGCCGTCCCGCCGTGTGCGGTGCTCCGTCGGCCCGGGGCGGTGCAGCAGACGACTTCCCGGGCCGGCTGCGGGGGCGGGTCGCGCGGCGCGCCGCCGCCAGGTGTGGCTGCCGCGGCGATCAATACCAGCTGGTCCGCCGGCCGGCCGGCACAGCTCGGCTGCCGGCCGGCGAGCGTTGAACCGGCGCGCGGCACGCACCGCCGTCCGGCCGGCCGCTGAGCTGTAGGAGACGCGCTGTCCGCCGGCCGGTCGACGGCCCCGGCTGGACGACCGGACCCGAGGCCGTTCACTGGACAGACCCCGGGTCGGCCGCTGGCCCGGGGACACTGCCCGCGGCTGTGCCGGCAGGATACTCTGTAGCACTGCGCTGACGGGCAGTGGCATCACGTTGAGCTGCTGCGCGTTGGGCGGTGGTGATGATGGCGTTGTGGTTGGAGCTGGCCGTCCCCTAGCGACAGGCACATGCCGGCCATCGCTGTGCGGCAGCCGGCGTCCGGCAGCCATGACGCGCCGGTGTGAGCGGCCTCTGATGATAGTCGGCCAGGCCCGTCCGGCAGCGGCAGCGCCGGCCTGACCTTCACATGGGCGCTGCGGCCGGCTGCAGCAGCCAGCGCCCCTTTGTTCGGCGGCCGGCCGCAGACGCAGGCAAGGCAGCAGCGTCTCTCCTCCGCCGGGGCACACTGGCTGAGAAGCCGGGCCGATGGCGGCGGCGGCGGCGGCAGTGTCTCCCCTGTCTGCGGGCCGCCGCTCGATCTGACCGGCAGCGGTGACCGGTAATGTCCGCACGGCGTCACTCTGTGGGCGGCGGCGGGGGTGATGTCAGCCCGGCCGGAAGGTGGCGGAGGATGGACGGACCGCCGCTGCACAGTGCACGGTGCACAGTGCACGGTGCCTTCAGTGAGCCGTGCAGCGAGATATCCCCCGAATGACCCGACCGACCCCGGACGGCGGGCACAGGATGTGTCGCCATACGAGAGGCGACTGCGGTCACTGTGGGACTGGCCCTCTCGCCAGCCGCTATCTGCCTCCCCTGTGACCCATGCCGCCCCTCCCGCCTCTCCCCGCCCCTCCCGCCGCCGTAGACAAAGTAGATCAAGGAGAGTGGGCCGCCGCGGGTCGGTCTGGCGGCGGGAGGCGTGCGTCTCTGGTCGGGGCGTCCTCCGGGTGGCTTCCGGCTGTGACGGCCCAGTTAGCGCCGCGTGCGACCCCGGCCTGACCCAGCCGGCCGGTAAACACGGGTCACCGCCGCCGGCCGCTCTCACCCTCTCGACAGCCGCGCACCGAACCGGCCATGCCCCGGCCGTTCTGAATGATTGGAGAGCGGGCGTTGCCGTCCCGCCGACCGACCCGTGTTCCACTTAGTGCCGGGCCGCGTGCGTGACTGCGCGAATCGCGACCGACCGGTACCGACCTGCCGCCCGGCCGACCGGTACCGAAGCAGGCGGCTGCCGGCCGTTAGCGGAGTTTAGCGGAGACGGCTGCCAGCCGTTAGCGGAGGTTAGCGGAGGCGGAGCGGTGCCGGGAGTCGGGTGGAGTGACGAGCGACCGGCCCGGCATTGGTCAGACGCCCGCCCGCTCCTCTGACCTCTGACCCGGCGTGTGGCAATCGGTGGCGTAACGGGGGACACACGTCTACACGCACTGACACTCACGACTCACACGCTTACGGTCATTACCACCTGTTCAGTGTTCACGTCCGTCCACGAATAGACCGGCGTTTCTCACAATCTCCGCCGATGGTCGTTATCGCGTCCCGATCGTGTCGAACCATTCGAAAATCCCTGTCGAGGATGACCTCCGGCCAGCGCCGCCGCCCCTGCCGACACGGGTCCGCCGCTTCACCCTGACCTGGCGCTGCGAGCGAGCTGCGTGAGTGCGTGGGTCGGAGGCCGGGGCCGGGGACCTCGCCGGCGGCTCGTGCGTACGGCGGCCGGTACCGGGCCAGACGCCGGGTCTCAGAGACGCGGCCGGGGTCGCCGCGCGCCGCGGCCTCCACGCTGTATTGGGAACAAGGGCGACGCAGAGAAAGTGGCCACAAGAGGGGACGGAGCCGGGGTTTGAATGTCCCTGGAGCTAGGGGACTGAGTCGGGGGACCGAGCCGAGACAAGGAGTGTCCCTTGGGTCAGTGACGAAGCGTTCCTGGGCCGGAGACGGAGCCGGGAGACAGTAAGCAGCACAGCAGGCAAGAGGTCGCGTGGGGCGGCCTCCTGCGCGGCTGGCGGTGCTGGTGGGGGAGGCGGCGGTGACGGTGGCGGTGGCAGCAACACAGCCACATTCGGCACGGGCTGCCGCCTGCTGCGCTGTTGCCGGGCCGGACGGCACCGGGCGGACCGGGCGGCACTGATGACAGCTGGGCGGCTGGGAGGCCGGCTGATCGGCCATCGCAACTGGGTTAATCTGACCGGTGCTGAGCGCAGCGGCCGCTCGTCCGCAACCACTGATTGACGGCCGGGTCAATGTTAACGGGCGCCCGGCGGGCGGCCGGACCAGCCGGCTGTCACCCGCCGCCCGCCGTTTTACGTCCAGTGAAACGGATCAGGCGCGCGCGCCCCCGCCGCCAAAGAGAAAGAGAGAAACGCGTCTTGGACGTGCCACTTCCGCGGCACAGAGAGGGGACTTTCACGCGGTGAAAAACACTGTTGCATATAGAAAGTGAAGAGAGAGGGGGCTGTGTTACGCATCGACGTCACCCGCTGACCCGGACTGGGGCAATGATGTGCGCCTTTTGACAGAGGCGCGCTGACGTCGTCACGGCGGCAGCTCGCGACACCTGGCCGCCTTTGTTCTGTCGATAATGCTACATTGCGGTGCAGCCGGCCTGTGTTGGTGTGGACTGCGTGGCGGTGCGTGGTGTGCGTCGGCGCGTTGCTCCCCGCGGATCGGAAGCCGTGTGGAGCGATGGCGCCGGCTACGGTAGCGGCGTGACGCGGCCCGGGCCCGTCTGCCATTGTTCTCCGCCGTGATCAGTCTGATGGCATCTGCGTCGGTGACCTTGTCGGCTGGTGCGACATATGTATATCGGGTTGCCGCGCTGGGAGAGGAGCGAGTGAGCGGCGGCGGGCCGCCCTTGTGCCCGTTGGCGGCGCGGGGCCAGGTCACGGACGCCGGCGGTGGGCGTTGGGCGCGCTGTAGCCTGTCAGTGGCCGGCCAGCCCGCCGCTGTGCCACATTGTTGCGGTCAACTGGTGCGGCGCGTGCGTGTCCGGTCTCTGCGTAGCTTTCCCGGCCGACCCGTGTTCGCTGCAGCGCCCCGAAAGCCAGTTTGGCCGCCCGCCGCCGTCCCGTGAAACGAACCGCTTTCTCGCGCTGTGTCGCCGCGGCGCCGTGCGATGCCGCACCGGCTCCTCACGTGGCGTCCAGCCGGGGCCGGCAGGGCATCTCTCCGGCTCCGGGAGCCCCGAGTGGCGTGCGATACAGGGCGACCGACCTGCCGCTTCCGCCGCCGCCAGCCGCGGCCGTCTGCCGTCTCCGAGCTGAGAGGGAGAGGAGAGAGGGGACGTGGCGGGTCCCCGTCGGAGACGCGCACGACAAAGCGGACCAGCAAGGGTTGCATAATTGCGTCGAGGGCGCGCGCTGCGGGGAAGGCCGTTGACAGGGGCGGGTTGCGCCGGGCAGGGAGAGGGGCCGGTAAAAATGACTGGGAAACGGAGCTGGCTGGAGCGAGGGTCGCTGGCCGGTGAACAGGGGACGCCCGGGCTGCCTCCCGCACGGCAGACGCGCCCCACAGACAAAGCAGCGGCGGCGGCAGCGGCGGCGGCGGGGCGGAGGTAATTAGACAGGAGGGCGCCGCTCGTGAGGGTGAGGGTGGCCCCCTCGTGAGGGTGTCTCCCTCACGGTGCCGGCAGTAGGGGACTCCAGCGGCTGCTCCGGCACCGTGTCGGCCGTGTCGGCGACTCTGTTTCGTCCCAGTTCGCGTAGCAGGCCGGTGACGGCTATCTGGTTGGCCCTACTGGCGCGCGGGCCGCCCCGCCCCGCCCCGCCCCGCCCCGCCCCGCCCCGCCCCGCCCCGCCCCGCCCCGCCCCGCCCCGCCCGGCGCGGCGCGGCGCCGATTGCTCAGGTCGTTCACCCGGCGGCCGTATTTTTGGCGGACGGCTGCAGCAGCTCCGGCGGGCCCGAAATATGGCCGCTCTCTCTCTCTTTCTCTCTCTCCAGCCTCTGTGCCGCTCTCTGTCTGTGTATGTGACGGACCGGCTGGGGCTAACGGCCCGCTGCTGCAGGCTGGCTGGGTATCTGCTCCGCTTTCCGGCTGTTGGAATACGTGTCGTACCTCCGCCGACCAACCGGTGTAATGCGACCCTATCGGTGCAGAGGATAAGGGACAATAAGGGACATAAGGGACAATGCGAGTCTCGGGCGGAGGATTTCCTGCAGCAAGGAGGATGGCTGGGCAAGGAAATCACTAGCGGGGCACCGGTCATACATCAGCCAACATGGCAGTAGGTAAGGACAATCGCCCGTGCAGGACGGCAGCACGGCCACCGCAATCATATTGCACGCCGCCACGTGTCTGTCTGTATGTCTGTATGTGTGTATGTTTAGTGGAGTGTGTGAGGCAGTGCAAACTTAGACTGTTGCGAAATGGACGAAGTTACTCACCCAAAGTGCCCTTCCCTCTGTTGTATTCTGTTATCCGGGTAGCCCCCCAAAAACGCGCCGAGTTTCGAGGCTTACCATGTTTGGGGGGTAATAGATATGAAGGTGACACTTGGTACGCATTCAAAAAATTAATTCTGCGTCAGGCACAAAAGTTTCATATCAATCGGATATTTAGTTCCGATGTTATAAGACATCTAACCCCCCCCCCCCCCCCAAAAAAAAAACTGTTTTTTTACCTTTTTCCACGCGTGAACGATCGGATCGGACCACAGCCCGGACCACCGCCAACAAACGCGACTTCCACTGTCCGATACTGGCGCGGATGAGCTCCACCTCCACTCCACATCCGCGCCAGTATCGGACAGTGAAAGTCGCGTTTTTTTGTTCTCGCGTTACATGGCTCAGCCGCTTCACCCGCCACCGTAGGCGGCGGAACGGGGTGGGGGGGGGGGGGGGCACCAGGGCTCCGTGCCCCCTTGAATTTGCAAGGGACACCCATATAAAAGTGCCCCCCCCCCCCCCTAAATTTGATATGGCTAAAGTTCATGATTTATGTCTAATTATCAAATTTATGGAAACACATTTGTATAATGCCGCGATTCTTTACGAGCGTGATAATGCAGGGCATGGCATTTCCGTTGAATAGGCCAGACGTTGCGTCAATATCATGCAGTGGTTTAGTGCACGACGGAAACCGCGCTAATACACATAATGGGCAGCTTAGACTTAACCCGCGCCGCGTTGGGGGGTGGAAATTTCTCCCCCCCCCCCCCCCCCCCCCCCTCCTTGATTTTCTCAATAACTTGAAAATTATGATAAATATTGACGTAAAACTTACAGTACCTTTTGCTGCATCAATTCTACGTCTTCTAAAAAATCAATGAAATTGATATGGTGCATTGGGAGACAATGACGTTTTAATGACGTCATGTCATGCAATTTTTGGCGGAAAACGATAAATGTTTACCGATAAAATGGAGTTTTGATGAAAATTGCAAATTAAAAACGTCAAAAGAAAGGAAATTGCATTCTCTTTCAAATGGATGTCTCGGATATTTTTTTTTTGGGGGGGGGGTTTTGACCCAAAAATATTCAAACATTTTTTGTTTGTTTAGGGAAAATTTGCACAAAATCAAAATTGTTGACTATTACAAAAACGGAATATACATTAGAGAAACAAATATGGAAGATATCCAAACCACATTTGAAAGCAATATCTTTATTTGTGACGACTTATGGCTCCCTAAGTATATGTAACTCATGACGTCATTTGTTGGGCCATTTCTGGCGAAATATTACGGAAATGTGCTTTTGGATGTATGTTAGAAGAGTTTTTGAGACTTTCATGCCATATAAAATGTAACCAATAAATGGTTACCAAATGTCTAATCCCAGCGACTTTTATGGTAGACCACGGGTCGACTCCCGTTTTTTTCTTCTCACAACCGGGATTCGCCATTAAAAAAAAAAACGTTTTGTAAATATTGACATGATGTGCCAGCTCAAATCCTATCGATTGTGCCTTTTTGTCAATATAGCACCGTACTTTGGAAGTTATTAGGTTATGACGGCTCTGATATCAAATAGCACCAGCGTGCACTGTACAGTGGTGCTGGCTATGTCCGGGGTACCGGCGGTCTGTGTCGCGCGCCAGCGCTGCGTCACTTTTACCGTCCGAACTGGGGCTGCCGGCGGCGGCGTGTGTTGCCTCACGGATCATAGCACTGGGGTCGCCGCTCACACCGCCCGTCTCTCCCTGTCCGCAGGTGAAAGTGGTCAAGTTCAGCTACATGTGGACCATCAACAACTTCAGCTTCTGCCGGGAGGAGATGGGCGAGGTGCTCAAATCGTCCACCTTCTCAGCAGGCGCCAACGACAAGCTCAAATGGTGAGGGGCGACCGCCAGACGGCGGGGCAGGGTACAGCTGGTGAATGGCACGTGTGTGGTGTGTGGCTGCCCGCTCTCTGTGTGGTAATCGCGGGCACTTTCGCTCCGATCTGGAGCGGTCCTTTCCATGCAGTACTCGGTCCCAGGCGGCGGCCGGACCGGCGGCGGCGGCGGCGGCGGCGGCGGCGGCGGCGGCGGCGGCGGCGGCGGCGCGGCGCGGTGGTGCAATGGGTGATGAGTGATGACCGTGATATACGGGCACGAGAGCGTGATGTATTGCTGTGTCAATGCCGACATGGACGTCTTGTGGCTCGGTCCGGGCGGGTGGGAGGCGCCCCGCTGTGTTGTCACCTCTGCTCTGACTGATATCTCCGTGCCAGTGGTCTGTCATGGCTCACACCTGGGCCGGTCAGCGGTCGATGTACAGTCGGTCTCATAATGATCTCCCTTACCATGTTCCTAACCATGTTCCTAAAACTCATCTAATTTCACTAATGTGTACATGATTTAAGGGAACATGTGGTACCTACCTAGGTAGGTACCACATGTTCCCTTAAATCAGTCCTTCATGTACACAGAAGTGAAATTAGATGAGTTTTAGGAACATGGTAAGGGAAGATCATTATGAGACCGACTGTACAGTCTGATAATGAAGTATCGTCGGGGTGTCGGCATCCTCTCCTCTCCCGTACCCTGACCTACCATCGACCGGACAGTCTGACTGCACACTCCTCAATGGAGACATCCACCCGCAGTCGTGCTCGATGCCAGGCCTTCCCACCAAATGGTGCTGAATCCCCGGAGTCTGCGGCGGCGGCCGGTGGCACGCATCGATCAGCTGCTGTGCCGCCGCCGCGTCGCCCGTCCCGTGCAGCCGGCTGTCGCCAGAGCACGTTTCCGCCGCCTCTGCCGCCCGGATGGCTGGCTGGCTGGCTGGCTGCGATCGAAGCTCGGCTCGGAGCTGTGCGCTGTTGGTGTGTACCGCAGCTGGGCGGCGGCTGGGCGCAGGTCTGCCGGCGGCCGGCCGGCCGGGTCGCCGCGCTGATCAATGCCCGGCCGCAGCTGACAAAGGTCGGTCGGCCGCCGACGGACGTGCACCGCGCCGCCGACCGACCCCGGTCACCCCGATGACCCCCATGACCCCGACGCCTCGGCCAGTGCCCCGGCCGGCCCGGCGTGCCGCGTGCCGCCGCCAGCTGGGCCGGCCAGCCGCCCCGCAGGCCCCGTCGCCGGCCGTTAGCCGGATTTATTTGTTTGGATGCGGCCGGGGAGCGTCTGCCGCCCCTCGCAGTCGTCTCGCCAGCCGCGCCCATGCATCACGCATTGATGGTAATCCTTGCAGCGGCGGCAGCGGCGGCGGCGGCGGCGGTGCCGGGGAGCGGTGCCGGGGAGCGGTGCCGGGGTGTGCCGTCCCGTTGTTCCGGGTGGTATTTTTGGCGGCGTGTCCTCGGCGCCGGATCGGGAACCGACTGCAGCTCAGCCTGCCGCCCGGCGGCGGCGGCGGTGGTGGCGTGGCGTGGCGTCCTGGCGAGTCCCCGGCCTTGTATTCGTCGGCCGGCGGCACCCGTTGGGAAGCACCCAAGGATACGCCGTCCGCCGCCGCCGGCCGGAGGACACACCGGCCGCGCGCGGTCGACCAGCTCAGCGCGTCCTTTGTGTCGCCCCCGCCCCCGCCTTGGCCGCCGCCGCCGCCCGTCCCCGGCCCGACCTGGCATGAACGCTGATGGCGATGGGTTCTGGCTAGTCGTTGCGAATGATTTCGGTAGCAGGACGAGCTCCGGGAACCACTCCGGTGTGGCGTGAGCGGGCTGTGGCAGGGTCAGTTCTTTGTTCTCCGCCGTGGGCAGGTGGTGCGGGTGAATCTCAGTTGTCAGTCGCTGCTCCTGGCTGACCACGTGTATCCTTGCTTGCAGGTGTTTAAGAGTCAACCCGAAGGGCCTAGACGAAGAAAGCAAAGATTATTTGTCGCTATATCTTCTACTAGTAGCATGCAACAAACAAGAAGTTAGGGCAAAATTCAAGTTCTCTATACTCAACGCCAAGCGTGAAGAAACAAAGGCTATGGGTAAGTACGTTCGACTTGCCATGGAGATGCGCTGCGAACCTGAACTTTGTTCGTTTCTGTAATGGGTCGGTGTTAATTTACGTCGACCTGAGGCCGATTGTGACGTCACGTCTGAGGAAGGCTATTGATGTATGCACATCAGAGATGACTGGAGAAGATATGAGTTCGTCACAGCTCCGTCCCACCGCTCACGGCATGTCCTTTCCCATTGCAGAGAGCCAGCGGGCGTACCGGTTCGTTCAGGGCAAGGACTGGGGCTTCAAGAAGTTCATCCGCCGAGACTTCCTGCTGGATGAGGCCAACGGCCTGCTGCCGGACGACAAGCTGACGCTCTTCTGCGAGGTGGGTGGCACCGCTCTGTGATCCTGCCCCCTCCCCCTCCATATCCTGATACCGCCACGTGCCGCCAGCGAGATATTTACACCGCTGAGCTTTAAAGAGCCTGCACGCCACTGCGCCGGTCGCTATCGCGTGACGATGACCTCATGAATGGCTAATAGCCAGCGACCTTGAAAATCGGCGGTCGGCCGGCGCCGCTCGACCCGCCATCTGTTGACCCGACCACTAACTACAGCTTCGTGTTCCGCCGGCAGGTGAGCGTGGTGGCGGACAGCGTCAACATCTACGGCCAGTCGAACCAGGTGCAGTTCAAGGTGCCCGAATGCCGGCTCTCAGACGACATGGGTCAGCTGTTCGAGAGCCAGCGTTTCAGTGACGTCACGCTGTCGGTGGGCGGCCGCGAGTTCCAGGCGCACAAGGCGCTGCTGGCCGCCCGCTCGCCCGTGTTCGCAGCCATGTTCGAGCACGAGATGGAGGAGCGCAAGCACAACCGGGTCGACATCACCGACGTGGACCATGAGGTGCTGCGCGAGATGCTGCGCTTCATCTACACCGGCAAGACGAACAACCTAGAGAAGATGGCCGACGACTTGCTGGCGGCCGCCGATAAGGTGGGTGGCTGACCGGGGCATTGGGTTGGGGATACGATGACACGGCCGTGCCGCGACAGTTTTGAAAACTGTGTTTTATATGCACAGCATGGATCGTTTCATGATGAACATGCGACGTGTAAATCGGCTGTAAAGCACGACCATACCACCGGAGGGAGATTGGCCGATGTCACTGATCCCTGGTGCGCCCCGTGATTAGCTCGTGACTCTGATGTGAGTCGTCCGTCGGACGGAAACGGTGCGCCCGCAGTACTTCATGTGTGACCCTGTGACGGTGCGCCCGCAGTACTTCATGTGTGACCCTGTGACGGTGTGCCCGCAGTACGTCATGGGCGATGTGTGTGACCCTGTGACTGTGTGCCCGCAGTACGCCATGGGCGATGTGTGACCCTGTGACTTTGTGCCCGCAGTACGCCATGGGCGATGTGTGACCCTGTGACTGTGTGTGCCCGCAGTACGCCATGGGCGATGTGTGACCTTGTGACTGTGTGCCCGCAGTGCGTATGGGCGATGTGTTTGACCCTGTGACTGTGTGCCCGCAGTACGCCATGGGCGATGTGTGACCCTGTGACTGTGTGCCCGCAGTACGCCATGGGCGATGTGTGACCCTGTGACTGTGTGCCCGCAGTACGCCATGGGCGATGTGTGACCCTGTGACTGTGTGTGCCCGCAGTACGTCATGGGTGATGTATGTGACCCTGTAACTTGTGTTTGCAGTATGTCATGGGCGATGTGTTTGACCCTGTGACTGTGTGTTTGCAGTACGCCATGGAGCGACTGAAGGTGATGTGCGAGGAGGCGCTGTGTGCCAACCTCAGCATCGAGAACGCCGCCGACGTGCTGATCCTGGCAGACCTGCACTCGGCCGAGCAGCTCAAGGCGCAGGCCATCGACTTCATCAACATCCACGCCACGGACGTGATGGAGACGCCCGCCTGGAAGTCGATGATCACCTCTCACCCGCACCTGATCGCCGAGGCGTTCCGCGCGCTCGCCACTCAGCAGGTGCCGCCCATCAACACCACCCGCAAACGCATCAAGACCACCCAATGATGCGCGGCCCGCGGTGGCGCGGCCGGCGGCGTGTGCGCGCTTCCCTCCTGCGTCACCGCCGCCGTCGTCCCCGCCGCCCCCTCCGCCGCCTCATCCCACCAATCATAGTGTTCAAACGGCGCGCGCCCGTGCCCGTTCGCCGGCTGGTTCGCTGGCGGACTGATGTTTGTGTTGCCATAGTGATATGTTGTTGACGCGCGTGCGATGGCGCCGCCTGCGCCCTCAGTCAGAGTATATGGTCTCTTTCTTGTTGGACTTGCGTCTCCGGTGGTTACGTAGCTGTAGTGTACCGGCGGGCAGAGCCGCGTGTTGCGCGCGCGCGGCGCGGCGGCGGCCGGCCGCTCCGCCCCTACCTCAGTGTCCGCCGCGCCGCCCGCCGCAGCCGCCGCTGCTCGGAGATCTCACGGTGCGTCCCGAGCCCGCTCTAAATGTCCGCTGATGCCGCCGCCGCTTCTGGTCTCCACTGTGTGGACGACGGCAGCCGCGGCCGCGCAGAGCCGCCGTTTTGAACACCTGTATGTGATACACCGGGCCCCCCAGTCCGGCCCGGCGGCTGACCTGCTCCTGTTAATGTCGCCCGGGGCTGGGCCCGCGGCCAGGGGGCCGGCCCTCTGGTGTCCGCTCTGCACCCTGTCGCGACTCGCTCCCGAGATAGGCCTCCTTTCTGCGCGCCCCGGCTAGACTGCCCTCGGTTGCCTCGTCACTAGGTCAGAGTCTATTTTGTTAATAATTTGTGCATATGTGTTGTGTCTGTATGAAGCAATCATGTACAAGCGGACGCTGGATATCGGTTACAGTGTTGTAGCACCAATAAAGATAAAACCTGTCGGCCGCTGTTTTGTAGCGCCGGTCGAGCTCAGTTCTGAGCCAGCTTCAGTTCAGCTTGACCGGCTATGTGACGGCTAAGACTTCACCGTGTTCCGAAATACGAAACGGTCGCTGACGCCCTAGTCATTGGACAATGGATAGGTGTATGTACAGGTACGCTATCTGTGCGATGACTATCTGGAGGATCGCCATCTTCAAATTCAGAACCGACACGTGTACAAGTTTATTAAATCAAGAAATGGTACAGAGTAGCCAGGTTAAATGGACGGCTCACTGAACACAGTCTTAGTTCGCCTCTACCAGAGGAGAATCGCTTGGCCAAAGTACAGTTGAGATGGCACATATTCACAGCGCTTCGTCGAGTGAACTGGGTATTGCATTTACATAACACTAGATACAATATATCCCAGTACTCCAACGGCCTGTCACTATGCAGACAAAACAAAGGCTGTGAATGACAGTTCTGCGTTTTACCAGGCGCTATCATGCGTCAAGGGTCAAATAGGCACCACTTGGGTCCAAGCAGCTCTGGCTTCCGACTGTCCAGTGCTGTGCCGTCCGTCTGTCAAGGCGTCGTCTGTGTGCTCCACCGTCATTGACAGATAGATCAGGCCCCAGCCATGGCCTCGGATGAGACCTGTTTCAATCATTTTTTTCTTCAGGAACTGTTGAGTTTTGGCACTCACAGCGCCACCTACATCAAGAGGAGTTCAAACAATAGCATTTAATACGTTCCGAAGCGAGTTTGGGTCAGATCAACTGCCACCTGCTACATGCAGTATCTCCTATCATAAATACATTCGTGGAGGGCAGTCGATCACACACTTACAGAAAGCATAAGGCTAATCAGGCACCACCTGTCCTCTGTCCACCTTGCGGCTCACCGCCTGCTCTGTGCTCTGATCAGCGGGGCTCGCACTCCTCCCTGCCCCCTGCACGCGCCCTGCCTTCTGACTGCACCCTGCCCCCGGAATCCGCCGCTACTGTCACCACAGAGTAATACCACTTATCAGGGATAGGATCCTAACGCGAATGTAAGACACTGAAGCAGAAGTCACAGCGGATGCTCCCCGCTAGGGCACTGCGCCCCCGGTTCTAAGGAACGTTTCATAGCAGCGCCTCCTTGTCCTATGGGAACGTTTCATAGTAGCGCCAGGCCTCGTTCGAGCTCTCGATGGTGCTGTAGTCGTTGTTGTCGCGCTGGAAGATGGCGGCATGTGGACGTCTCTTGCGCATGACCGTTATAATGATGGCCGCTAGCAGGACGATACCGGCGGTGATCGCCAGGACCGTGAAGATAGTGGACATGGACACTCCGCCAGACGTCCCGATCATACTCTCTGAAACGATATAGGTGGCGCTCAGAGGCACAAGGGTCGATGCACGGACGGAATGTAAGGAGATTATATCGATGGCGTCGTAACTTAGCAGTCAATGCAGTGTATATTTTGCAAGGTTGTCAGTGGATCCGAATGTGAGCCATTAATGATATTTCCCAGTTGAGATACATTGTAATACTCAGCTTACGTCAAGTGCACCTACCCAGAAATGTGTCGAGGAGAGCAAACGACAAATCCAGTCTCGTGCACGAGGAATTGAGACGGAGGCCCGTGGCGTCTCTCACCTTTGGTACCTCCCAGCAGGCCGGCCTTGCGCGTCTCCGGCTCGGCGGTGGAGATCAGCTGGGTAATGATGACGGTGGTGGTGCGCGCTGTCATCGTCCGGTCCAGACGGAACACGCCCGACGTGTTGAAGGCGATGTTACACAGCTGGTCGCCGCTCAACGCCGTGCCGTTGATGTAGATCGGATGTGCTCGGCTGCGGCGACCGTCGTGGTGACGGCGTCCCTTCGGCCAGCGGGTGCGGTCATGGAGCTGCGCCTGCTTCCGGTCCCGCATCGTCAGGTCCATGTAGCCGACGTCGTCACTATCACCCGTGTTCTCACTCCACTTCGGCCCAACTTCGTTGTATTCGTCGTCCTCGTCGATTGCCCCAAACTCGTCGTCAACATCACCATCATCGTCGTCAGCATCACCATCATCGTCGGCAGCATCGTCGTCATCGTCGTCGTGTCTGTTGATGCCGGTGGCGCTTGGCCCCCGGACCACCAGGTGGACGGGTTCGGTCGGCTCCTCCATGGCCAGGGTTCCCGTGGCCACCCGGGTCAGGGTCACCTCCACGGAGCGTCCGGTCCTGTTCACGACGACCTCGTACACCCCGCCGAACCCGAACGCCGTCACGCTGCCGTTCGGCCTCGACATGTTAGAGAAGAACACGTCCACGGTGGCCACGTCTGGGATCACGATCTCGTTCGGCGGGTAGGCGGTGGTGGTGGGCGCCGCGGCGGTAGCGGTGGCGGTGGTGGTTGTCTCAGCGGCGTCTGTGGTTATTGTGTCGTCGCTAGTGGTGGTTGTTGTGGTGATGGTGGTGGTGGTGGTGGTGCTGGTGCTGGTGCTGGTGCTGGTTGAGCTGGAAGTACAGTTACCGCCCATCGGACCCATCTGGCCCATCAGGCCGCTTCCGGGCCTGCCGCACAACTGTCCCGGTGCCGGGCAGGGCTGGCCGCCGCGGTCCCGAGAGGCCAGCGGCATATGGATCTTGATCAGCTGAACGTCCTCCAGATACGGTACATCCTGGTCATCACCGGGGTTCGCTGCTGCAGAGCGACCGATCATGGGTGGGTCAGACGGGCGACGGCAGACAAAAATGCGACGTCAGAGCCAGGGGCGGATCCAGACAATCTTCAGAGGGGGGGGGGGGGTCATCAATTGCAGTGGTGCCCTTACCTATACCCAAATCTGAAACTCAACGGAGTTGGTCTACTGTATTTTGAGGGTGCCCCTATTTCATATTTGTTTAATTGACAACGTTGGCTATAGGTATTTGCAATTTTAGTCGTACCCTTTGTATCATTTATGATTTGAAGTGCCGCGAATGGTGCTAAAATACATAATTTGTAGTCAAGGGCGGCCCCAGACGGCTGATGAAGAGGGGGTGGGGGAGGGGCAACTTGACCAAGAGGGTAGTCAAGGTTCGTAACCAAGGTTCGTAACCAGGGGTGGTAGCCGTATTTTTACGAGCAGTAAATCTTATGCATGCGATAGCAGTGTATCATATTGCTTTGTGCAGGGCCTATTTTAAAGGAAATAGTTCACCTTCAACATGAGGTTTTGAACTGAAATAGCAGATTTGTAGCCCGTGTTGAGAAATCCCTATCTGCAACTTTTCTTGGCTGAAAAGACTCCAGCCGAAGCTATTTGACTTTTTGGCGAAGGAATGCGGCGCATATATGATATACTGTACCGTCTGAAAGTGCCAGCACTGCCATGGAGCATGCGCAGACCAATAACGCACACCATAACATTAATAATTGACTACCAGGTCCTGAATTGGCGCGATGTAGGACCATTTTTGACAAGAACAAATAAATTTTATTAAAAAATATAATAAAATCGTGTTCTGAATTTTTTCCGAAGGTGAACTATTTCCTTTAAAGGAAATAGTTCACCTTCAACATAGGTTTTGAACTGAAATAGCAGTTTTGTAGCCCGTGTTGAGAAATCCTTATCTGTAACTTGTATTGGCTGAAAAGACTCCCCAGCCGAAGATATTTTACTTTTTGGCGAAGGAATACGGCGCATATATGATGTACCGTACCGTCTGAACGTGCCAGCACTGCCATGGAGCATGCGCAGACCAATAACGCACACCATAACAGTAATAATTTACGACCTTCTGTCCTGAATTGGCGCGATGTAGGACCATTTTTGAAAATAAAAAAAGAAATTGTATTAAAAAATATAATAAAATTGTGTTCCGAAAAGTTTCCCGATGGTAAACTATTTCCTTTAAAGGAAAGAGTTCACCTTCAACATGGGGTTTTTAACTGAAATATCAGTTTTGTAGCCCGTGTTGAGAAATCCTTATCTGCAACTTTTCTTGGCTGAAAAGACTCCAGACGAAGATATTTGACTTTTTGACGAAGGAATGCGGCGCATATATGATGTACTGTACCGTCTGAAAGTGCCAGCACTGCCAGGGAGCATGCGCAGACCAATAACGCACACCATAAAATTAATAATTTACGACCTTCTGTCCTGAATTGGCACGATGTAGGACCATTTTTGAAAAGAAAAAAAGAAACTGTATTACACAATATAATAAAATCGTGTTCTGAAAAATTTCCGAAGGTGAACTATTTCCTTTAAAGGGAGATAATGACCTTTTGATTTTGTTAGCAACACTTTCTTTGGCTACCGTTATGGTATTAAAATGATGTGATCTTAATTTAAGAATTAAATACAATTATTCCCTAATTCAAAGTTGGAAGTTTGGGAAAATGTATGATCGGTATTTTCCCTACACTATTGGAAAGCGCAACATCTGGCGCTTTTGTGTCAATCTGTTGAACGTTGTTGAATGGGCACTTATAAACAAATCGCCGACACTAAATAGGTTGCCATCGGGGGCCTACCTAAACTGCCGATTTCAATGCAATTTTTAAAAATGATTGTTGATTGTTCATAAAAGTTTGGCACATATTCGCAAAAGATAGAATGCAGGAAACATATTGCATACCTTCATGATAAATAACAATGCGTAGGGAGGCTAATTTACTGAATACGTTACCGAGTGCTTGCTGATTATAAGCGTGGAGCGCTTATCAACTATGAATTGAAATATCTCGCGGTAGGAATTGTTATATGCAAAATGTGATGAATTTACAATATATTTTGGTCTCGTCTATCGATTTCAGGTGCTAACTCCATTTTTGTGGAAAAAGGTAATTATCTCCCTTTAAAGGAAATAGTTCACCTTCAACATGGGGTTTTGAACTGAAATAGCAGTTGTGTAGCCCGTGTTGAGAAATCCCTATCTGCAACTTTCCTTGGCTGAAAAGACTCTCCAGCCGAAGATATTTGACTTTTTGGCGAAGGAATGCGACGCATATATGATATACCGTACCGTCTGAAAGTGCCAGCACTGCATGGAGCATGCGCAGACCAATAACGCACACCATACAATTAATAATGTACGACCTTCTGTCCTGAATTGGCGCGATGTAGGACCATTTTTTTTAATAAAAAAAGAAACTATTAAAAAATATAATAAATCGTATTCTGATAAATTTTCCGAAGGTGAACTATTTCCTTTAATTAACCCTATTTGTAACAGGCTCCTGGCTACCCCTATTTGTAACAGGGGGGGGGGCGGATTCCGCCCCCCCCCCCCCCCCCCCCCGGAGATCTCGAGATCTAGCCGTCCGATTTTCAAAAATGAAACGGTGTTTGGTTCCCCTCAACACGATCTACATTTCTAAATAATAAAAAAATATAAATTTGGGATAGGGGGGCAACAGGGGGGCAAAAACTACAAATTTTAGTGGTATTTTTGATCCAACATAGCTTTCATGTTTATCGACCGATTTTAACACAACCAATAGGAATCGATTGAGATTGAATTGGAAATTGATATATCACGGTGACGTTTGAAAATTCAAAAATCATAGGCGTGTGCAGGTCACTAAATATGGGGGTGAAGTATATGCGTAATAAAACCAATTTTTGATGTTGTTTTTTGATAAATGAAATGGTATCAGATTGAGACATTAGACAAAACAGTTATAAATAATACTTTTTGCCATAGGCGGTACCAGGTTAGTGAAAAGGGGGGTAAAATTGGGAAAAAAATATTAACCGCTGACAAGTTGCTACCCAGCACTATAAATATGTTACTGATCGTAGATAGTTCCTTTTTGCATGTTGTACTTAAACATAGGCGTATCCAGGATCCAAACTGGGGCGGCGAAAGACCTTTTGATAAGTATATTATCTGCTATTATGATACTAACTAGTCAACACTGACTATTTCACTTACAACTTCAATTAACATTGCTTAACCCCTTTTTACCCTACTGGACTCGCCTATTATCTTATAATCATTCGTAGAGTAGCCTGGTGGTGCGTGTATCATCCTAAAACTGCAGTATGTTATGTAATTGTACGCCCATACCTCTTAGTTTCCTTGCAATAATATGACCCCCCTTTCTTCCATTCCTGAGCGCGCCTCTGCAAAAAAATGTCTTTATTTCCCTTTTATGGCCTCATATGTGCATATATAATTATAAGCTAAACGTCTATTGCGCCGTTATCGCTGGCATATCGTCATCACCATGCCAGTCACCCCCCTTTTCATGTTCCTGAACACGCCCCTGAAACTCTATATGTAATAAATTATGCAAATAATGTAGCAGAAGCTATCTTTTACATCTTGATAGCTATAAATGCCCCTACATTGCTCTATTGGCTTCCACCAAGCATTGAATACTTCCTGGAAACCCCCCTTTTCAAGCCCCTGAAACCGCCTCTGCCATACAATTTTTATGATATTTCATTAACATCAACTAATTTGCACTTGTTGCAATCACCGTAAACCGATGTAACACCTTCATACTTGAGGCAATTAGGAAGAAACCGTGGAAGATCGCATTTCCGTATTATCGCCAAATGTCGCCTCCGAACCCACCCAAACTGTGCCCTGGAACCGCCTCTGTTCAGGTTAAGAACTCAAAATTTTGACTCCCCAATGCGGAGTTTAATTCTATGAAAAGTCCCAAAAATTTCATGGGCCTGCTCCCAGCCGTTCTGGAGATATCTGGGGAAACCATGAGGGGGGCGGAATCCGCCCCCCCCCCCCCTGTTACAAATAGGGTTAAGGGAAATCACTGGGGGGAGGGGATCCAAACATAGCATAAAAAGGCAAAAAATACGTAAGCATGACTCTGATGGAAAATGACAGTTAACCCGCCACTGGCTGGAGGAGGAGGGGGCGTTTTTCGCCCACCTGACGACTTTCCAATATCTCCTAAACCAATAGCGCTATCGACGTCAAACTTCGGGTACCATCTCCTACATCCATTATAGTCTTCAGTGCAAAAAAATGAAGCAATTTCGTCGAAAAAATAGATAGCGAATTTAGTGACGTCACTACACACGAGTTTGACGAAAAAAACAGCAAAACTTTAAAGGAAATAGTTCACCTTCGAAAAATTTTTACCCAACACGATTTGATTATATTTTTTAATACAATTTTGTTTTATTCTCAAAAATGGCCTTATATCGCGCCGATTCAGGACAGAAGGCCGTACATTTTTATTGTTTATCAAAACTATATCCATGACTCTCTTAGTCAGAGTCCTGACGTCACGCGAATGTTAAAAATGGTTCAGCCAATCAGATTCGAAAGTAGTCGCGTAAAGATAGACTCGCATTGTAGATGTGCCAACCGGCTGGCCGGCGATTCGCTTGCTAGCACCAGCTGCATGCTGATTGGCTGATGGCCTCTGCCCAGGCTAGAACCAGTACAACATTTTTCGCTAGCACCGCATTCCTTCGCCAAAAACTCAAATATATTCGGCTGGAGAGTCTTTTCAGTCAAGAAAACTTGCAGATAGGGGTTTCCAACACGGGCTACAAAACTGCTATCTCAGTTTAAAACTAATGTTGAAGGTGAACTGTTTCCTTTAACAGACCGTACCAATGCCATATTATAAGCAAAATGCGATTAAAAAAACGTAAAAAGATAGCGGATGGCAAGAGTTTTTGCCCCCCAAAAGTGAAAACAAAAACAATAACAACAAAATGCCCTGAAAACCAAAATTTTAAAACATTAAAAAAGGAATATATGTTGGAGAACCACAAGTGTAAAATACCCCAAACCAAATGTAAAGCAATATCTTTATTTTTTGACTGACGTATGGCTCCATAAGTATGAGTAACTCATGACGTCATATTTTGAAATGGCGTTTGTTTTTGCTTCTTAGTCACCAGATACAGACAAATAAATATCAGCACTATATTTCTGAGCCACAATTGGTCTAGAAACATGCCTTTTTTATTTAGATTTATCTATTTCAAATGTTGACCTTTTGTGACCTGACCTTGACCTAAGCTTGACATTAACCTTGCTTAAATGAGGTCAGGTGGTAAAATGACTATCACTATCGAATTATACATGTAACATAACTCAAAGCATATGTTGCATGACTTTCGTATATAATTTGCGCATAGTGACCTTTGTGACCTGACCTTGACCTTGATCTTTTCAACAATCTTCACTTTAGCTCATGCGGGATGTGTGTGTATACCTTTGAGAGCACTCTGGGTGAGCATTGTCTCAATGGAAGGCTTTGGATGGAAAGTATCGTCCATACACTTATCATACCTTGATTTTGACCTTTGACCTGACCGTGACCTGACATGTGACCTCAATTTGCAACTTTAGAGTATGTGTTAGATTTGTCTCATTGAGAGCTTTCGAATGCCGCCTTGCGCGTCTCGCTGCGATCATTGGTTCGAAAGATAACCAGGGAGGGGTGGCGAAAAACGCGCCCCCCCCCCCCCCGAGCCAATGGAAGGTGTCTGGAAACCCCAGCAATGCCGGGTCAACCGTTTGTTTTTTGCCTAACAACTCACGCCATACCATAGGTGTAAAAAAATTATTTTGCATTGCTACATCGTACTTCTTTCCGTACTTGCACCTTTTTCATAACTAAGTCCAATTACAATGTCCAAGGTCATGTTCTTTTCACCGCAATAGTGTTTCAAATGTTCTGTTTCAAATGTCATGCTTTGATTGAATAGGAACTATGGCTTCAATAATCAACGGTGGATCCAGTGAGACAGTCGAGCCAGAGCCTCCAAAAAGACTGGAAGGGTCCGAAAATTGATCTTTCTAATTATAAAACAGTTCTTTTCACAAACCCACGTTTATATTTGAAAAATGGCAGGAAATAAAATGCTAAGTATTGCTCAACTTACACCCATTATTGTTGTAATTTGATCCAACTCGTGCGGCAGGTTGAGCATGTTGGGCATGCAGAGCATGAAAATACCGAAGGTTGATTACTATAATTTCTTAGGTTTATGTACATCCATACATTGGCATCGCCAGGATTTTTAGGTTGGGGGGGGGAATCTGTGTGGCAGACGTTAACACGCGAAACAACAGGGGGGCGGAGCCGCGGACATCATCCCTTAGGTTTTTTCGGAAATATTTGGAAACGACGGCATTTTGCACCGCCATTTCTGGCAGAACTGTTTACCTATCAGTTGCCCAAATCCTGTTATTTTTTACCTCGGGTCTCCTCAGGTCAGGTCACTAGGTCAAGTCTAGTGATCCCCACTTAAAAAAATATAAGGTCGTGCCGCAGCTAGATTGTTTAAACCGATCAGTTGGAAACTTACAGGATTTAATCAGGTCATAAATACCAACAATGCTGCTATTTCAGATGATTAATATAACAATGACCTAAGGCAAAGTATATTTTTTGACCTCCAAATATTAGGTTGTGAGTACTTGCTTGGACAACATGAAAAATGCATATAAATCCCAGGAAATGGCTAAATTTTCCCACTGTTCACCAGACTCACGAACCTTTTGCAAAATACGGAGATCCATGTGACAGTTTTGTCCTATAACCCTCCACGAGGTAAAATATATTGACCCAGAGGTCATGCGTCATTTACTTCCATAACTTTTTTACCGAACCGGTAAGGCGCCGCAGTTGATGTCCGTGAAGTCAGCGACGATATCTGCGACAACTGCGACGACGACAGGATTTGATTAAACCACAAGACCAAAAGAAATGGCCAAGAATGCAATCGATAGATAATTTAACGGCCTACATTTTGTAAAATTATCTATTTTGCTCTCAAGGTCATTGTTTGACCCTTGAGATCAGGTCAAAATCTGGGGGTACCAATTTTTTTTATAACAAAATTGAAAACTAGAGATCATAAAACTAATGCAATAGATAGACCATTAAAAGGAATCCATTTACGCATTTTGATATTTAATCTCTCAAGGTCACCGTTTAACCTTGAGATCAGGTCAAAATCTGAAGTACCCCAAATGTGAAAAACTTCGAATGCAGTCGATAACTAATGTGACGAGCTACATTTTTTACCTTAGGTAATTTGCTCTCAAAGTCACCGTTATGATCTTGAGTCAGTTCAAACCTGGGGTACCCCAAATTTGGGAAAATTCGAAGACTTAAAATCCCAAAAACTAATGCAATAGATAGACCATTTAAAGGTCTCCATTTACGCATTTGGATACTTATCTCAAGGTCACCGTTTGACCTTGAGATCAGGTCAAATTCTTGAAGTACCCCAAAATAAAAATAAAACATGTCAAAGCAATCGATAGAGAATGTGACGGGTTACATTTAACTTAGATATTTTGCTCTCAAGGTCACCGCTTGAACTTGAGATCAGGTCAAAATATGGAGTACCACACATTTTGGATAAGTTGAAGACTGATAAT
>JAXIVJ010002790.1:0-100000 GCA_036785665.1 Chirona hameri | reverse complement strand
TGTATGTGTGTATGTGTGTATGTGTGTATGTGTGTATGTGTGTATGTGTGTATGTGTGTATGTGTGTATGTGTGTATGTGTGTATGTGTGTATGTGTGTATGTGTGTATGTGTGTATGTGTGTATGTGTGTATGTGTGTATGTGTGTATGTGTGTATGTGTGTATGTGTGTATGTGTGTATGTGTGTATGTGTGTATGTGTGTATGTGTGTATGTGTGCATATGTGTGCATGTGTGCATGTGTGCATGTGTGCATGTGTGCATGTGTGCATGTGTGCATGTGTGCATGTGTGCATGTGTGCATGTGTGCATGTGTGCATGTGTGCATGTGTGCATGTGTGCATGTGTGCATGTGTGCATGTGTGCATGTGTGCATGTGTGCATGTGTGCATGTGTGCATGTGTGCATGTGTGCATGTGTGCATGTGTGCATGTGTGCATGTGTGCATGTGTGCATGTGTGCATGTGTGCATGTGTGCATGTGTGCATGTGTGCATGTGTGCATGTGTGCATGTGTGCATGTGTGCATGTGTGCATGTGTGCATGTGTGCATGTGTGCATGTGTGCATGTGTGCATGTGTGCATGTGTGCATGTGTGCATGTGTGCATGTGTGCATGTGTGCATGTGTGCATGTGTGCATGTGTGCATGTGTGCATGTGTGCATGTGTGCATGTGTGCATGTGTGCATGTGTGCATGTGTGCATGTGTGCATGTGTGCATGTGTGCATGTGTGCATGTGTGCATGTGTGCATGTGTGCATGTGTGCATGTGTGCATGTGTGCATGTGTGCATGTGTGCATGTGTGCATGTGTGCATGTGTGTATGTGTGTATGTGTGTATGTGTGTATGTGTGTATGTGTGTATGTGTGTATGTGTGTATGTGTGTATGTGTGTATGTGTGTATGTGTGTATGTGTGTATGTGTGTATGTGTGTATGTGTGTATGTGTGTATGTGTGTATGTGTGTATGTGTGTATGTGTGTATGTGTGTATGTGTGTATGTGTGTATGTGTGTATGTGTGTATGTGTGTATGTGTGTATGTGTGTATGTGTGTATGTGTGTATGTGTGTATGTGTGTATGTGTGTATGTGTGTATGTGTGTATGTGTGTATGTGTGTATGTGTGTATGTGTGTATGTGTGTATGTGTGTATGTGTGTATGTGTGTATGTGTGTATGTGTGTATGTGTGTATGTGTGTATGTGTGTATGTGTGTATGTGTGTATGTGTGTATGTGTGTATGTGTGTATGTGTGTATGTGTGTATGTGTGTATGTGTGTATGTGTGTATGTGTGTATGTGTGTATGTGTGTATGTGTGTATGTGTGTATGTGTGTATGTGTGTATGTGTGTATGTGTGTATGTGTGTATGTGTGTATGTGTGTATGTGTGTATGTGTGTATGTGTGTATGTGTGTATGTGTGTATGTGTGTATGTGTGTATGTGTGTATGTGTGTATGTGTGTATGTGTGTATGTGTGTATGTGTGTATGTGTGTATGTGTGTATGTGTGTATGTGTGTATGTGTGTATGTGTGTATGTGTGTATGTGTGTATGTGTGTATGTGTGTATGTGTGTATGTGTGTATGTGTGTATGTGTGTATGTGTGTATGTGTGTATGTGTGTATGTGTGTATGTGTGTATGTGTGTATGTGTGTATGTGTGTATGTGTGTATGTGTGTATGTGTGTATGTGTGTATGTGTGTATGTGTGTATGTGTGTATGTGTGTATGTGTGTATGTGTGTATGTGTGTATGTGTGTATGTGTGTATGTGTGTATGTGTGTATGTGTGTATGTGTGTATGTGTGTATGTGTGTATGTGTGTATGTGTGTATGTGTGTATGTGTGTATGTGTGTATGTGTGTATGTGTGTATGTGTGTATGTGTGTATGTGTGTATGTGTGTATGTGTGTATGTGTGTATGTGTGTATGTGTGTATGTGTGTATGTGTGTATGTGTGTATGTGTGTATGTGTGTATGTGTGTATGTGTGTATGTGTGTATGTGTGTATGTGTGTATGTGTGTATGTGTGTATGTGTGTATGTGTGTATGTGTGTATGTGTGTATGTGTGTATGTGTGTATGTGTGTATGTGTGTATGTGTGTATGTGTGTATGTGTGTATGTGTGTATGTGTGTATGTGTGTATGTGTGTATGTGTGTATGTGTGTATGTGTGTATGTGTGTATGTGTGTATGTGTGTATGTGTGTATGTGTGTATGTGTGTATGTGTGTATGTGTGTATGTGTGTATGTGTGTATGTGTGTATGTGTGTATGTGTGTATGTGTGTATGTGTGTGTGTGTGTGTGTGTGTGTGTGTGTGTGTGTGTGTGTGTGTGTGTGTGTGTGTGTGTGTGTGTGTGTGTGTGTGTGTGTGTGTGTGTGTGTGTGTGTGTGTGTGTGTGTGTGTGTGTGTGTGTGTGTGTGTGTGTGTGTGTGTGTGTGTGTGTGTGTGTGTGTGTGTGTGTGTGTGTGTGTGTGTGTGTGTGTGTGTGTGTGTGTGTGTGTGTGTGTGTGTGTGTGTGTGTGTGTGTGTGTGTGTGTGTGTGTGTGTGTGTGTGTGTGTGTGTGTGTGTGTGTGTGTGTGTGTGTGTGTGTGTGTGTGTGTGTGTGTGTGTGTGTGTGTGTGTGTGTGTGTGTGTGTGTGTGTGTGTGTGTGTGTGTGTGTGTGTGTGTGTGTGTGTGTGTGTGTGTGTGTGTGTGTGTGTGTGTGTGTGTGTGTGTGTGTGTGTGTGTGTGTGTGTGTGTGTGTGTGTGTGTGTGTGTGTGTGTGTGTGTGTGTGTGTGTGTGTGTGTGTGTGTGTGTGTGTGTGTGTGTGTGTGTGTGTGTGTGTGTGTGTGTGTGTGTGTGTGTGTGTGTGTGTGTGTGTGTGTGTGTGTGTGTGTGTGTGTGTGTGTGTGTGTGTGTGTGTGTGTGTGTGTGTGTGTGTGTGTGTGTGTGTGTGTGTGTGTGTGTGTGTGTGTGTGTGTGTGTGTGTGTGTGTGTGTGTGTGTGTGTGTGTGTGTGTGTGTGTGTGTGTGTGTGTGTGTGTGTGTGTGTGTGTGTGTGTGTGTGTGTGTGTGTGTGTGTGTGTGTGTGTGTGTGTGTGTGTGTGTGTGTGTGTGTGTGTGTGTGTGTGTGTGTGTGTGTGTGTGTGTGTGTGTGTGTGTGTGTGTGTGTGTGTGTGTGTGTGTGTGTGTGTGTGTGTGTGTGTGTGTGTGTGTGTGTGTGTGTGTGTGTGTGTGTGTGTGTGTGTGTGTGTGTGTGTGTGTGTGTGTGTGTGTGTGTGTGTGTGTGTGTGTGTGTGTGTGTGTGTGTGTGTGTGTGTGTGTGTGTGTGTGTGTGTGTGTGTGTGTGTGTGTGTGTGTGTGTGTGTGTGTGTGTGTGTGTGTGTGTGTGTGTGTGTGTGTGTGTGTGTGTGTGTGTGTGTGTGTGTGTGTGTGTGTGTGTGTGTGTGTGTGTGTGTGTGTGTGTGTGTGTGTGTGTGTGTGTGTGTGTGTGTGTGTGTGTGTGTGTGTGTGTGTGTGTGTGTGTGTGTGTGTGTGTGTGTGTGTGTGTGTGTGTGTGTGTGTGTGTGTGTGTGTGTGTGTGTGTGTGTGTGTGTGTGTGTGTGTGTGTGTGTGTGTGTGTGTGTGTGTGTGTGTGTGTGTGTGTGTGTGTGTGTGTGTGTGTGTGTGTGTGTGTGTGTGTGTGTGTGTGTGTGTGTGTGTGTGTGTGTGTGTGTGTGTGTGTGTGTGTGTGTGTGTGTGTGTGTGTGTGTGTGTGTGTGTGTGTGTGTGTGTGTGTGTGTGTGTGTGTGTGTGTGTGTGTGTGTGTGTGTGTGTGTGTGTGTGTGTGTGTGTGTGTGTGTGTGTGTGTGTGTGTGTGTGTGTGTGTGTGTGTGTGTGTGTGTGTGTGTGTGTGTGTGTGTGTGTGTGTGTGTGTGTGTGTGTGTGTGTGTGTGTGTGTGTGTGTGTGTGTGTGTGTGTGTGTGTGTGTGTGTGTGTGTGTGTGTGTGTGTGTGTGTGTGTGTGTGTGTGTGTGTGTGTGTGTGTGTGTGTGTGTGTGTGTGTGTGTGTGTGTGTGTGTGTGTGTGTGTGTGTGTGTGTGTGTGTGTGTGTGTGTGTGTGTGTGTGTGTGTGTGTGTGTGTGTGTGTGTGTGTGTGTGTGTGTGTGTGTGTGTGTGTGTGTGTGTGTGTGTGTGTGTGTGTGTGTGTGTGTGTGTGTGTGTGTGTGTGTGTGTGTGTGTGTGTGTGTGTGTGTGTGTGTGTGTGTGTGTGTGTGTGTGTGTGTGTGTGTGTGTGTGTGTGTGTGTGTGTGTGTGTGTGTGTGTGTGTGTGTGTGTGTGTGTGTGTGTGTGTGTGTGTGTGTGTGTGTGTGTGTGTGTGTGTGTGTGTGTGTGTGTGTGTGTGTGTGTGTGTGTGTGTGTGTGTGTGTGTGTGTGTGTGTGTGTGTGTGTGTGTGTGTGTGTGTGTGTGTGTGTGTGTGTGTGTGTGTGTGTGTGTGTGTGTGTGTGTGTGTGTGTGTGTGTGTGTGTGTGTGTGTGTGTGTGTGTGTGTGTGTGTGTGTGTGTGTGTGTGTGTGTGTGTGTGTGTGTGTGTGTGTGTGTGTGTGTGTGTGTGTGTGTGTGTGTGTGTGTGTGTGTGTGTGTGTGTGTGTGTGTGTGTGTGTGTGTGTGTGTGTGTGTGTGTGTGTGTGTGTGTGTGTGTGTGTGTGTGTGTGTGTGTGTGTGTGTGTGTGTGTGTGTGTGTGTGTGTGTGTGTGTGTGTGTGTGTGTGTGTGTGTGTGTGTGTGTGTGTGTGTGTGTGTGTGTGTGTGTGTGTGTGTGTGTGTGTGTGTGTGGTGTGTGTGTGTGTGTGTGTGTGTGTGTGTGTGTGTGTGTGTGTGTGTGTGTGTGTGTGTGTGTGTGTGTGTGTGTGTGTGTGTGTGTGTGTGTGTGTGTGTGTGTGTGTGTGTGTGTGTGTGTGTGTGTGTGTGTGTGTGTGTGTGTGTGTG
The DNA here is from genome assembly GCA_036785665.1 of Chirona hameri. NCBI lineage: Eukaryota > Metazoa > Arthropoda > Thecostraca > Balanomorpha > Balanidae > Chirona > Chirona hameri. The sequence continues at coordinate 95,051 of JAXIVJ010002790.1, read as the reverse complement.
TGTGTGTGTGTGTGTGTGTGTGTGTGTGTGTGTGTGTGTGTGTGTGTGTGTGTGTGTGTGTGTGTGTGTGTGTGTGTGTGTGTGTGTGTGTGTGTGTGTGTGTGTGTGTGTGTGTGTGTGTGTGTGTGTGTGTGTGTGTGTGTGTATGTATATATGTATATATGTATATATGTATATATGTATATATGTATATATGTATATATGTATATATGTATATATGTATATATGTATATATGTATATATGTATATATGTATATATGTATATATGTATATATGTATATATGTATATATGTATATATGTATATATGTATATATATATATATATATATATATATACATATATTATTTATATATAATAAAACGTCGGACAGCCCATGTTGAAGTTGCAAGCCTTCTGAGGGCCCCCTTAGGCCGACAGAAGGCCTTCTGTCGGCCTTAGAGGGCCCCTCAGACTGGCTGGAGGCACCTCGGGGCACTCGGTGTCAATTTTTCGGTAAAAAAGTACAAGAAAAAAATCGAACAAACTTCCTGAAAAATTATCAACTAATTTACAAATTTACAAATTAATGGGGGAAATCATGTTTGCCCCCCCCCCCAACTTCTTGAGTGGGGGGGGGGGGGGGAGGGGGCAGCCCCCTGCCGCCCCCCCCCCCCTTATCCGCCGCCACTGATTTCAGTGCTTGTGGAGCTCCTCTGCAGACCTCCGCAGCCGGGAAACTGCACCTAGTGCATAAATTGCAAGTCCGCTCAATAGATGGCGCTGTGAGCCATAGAATCCATACAGGAAATGCAGAGAAACAGCTTTATTGTCCATGATAACGCCAAGACAATCACTACGGTTGTCAAAAAGCATACGATATTTCGAAAATGATTTTTTCAATTTTTTTTATAAAAATAATTAATGCCCAAATGTACGATATTGACGACAAAATCGCAAAAGTGTCACCAAAAAGAGGCCGGCTGGCACCTCCAAATTTCATTAAAGAAATGTAAAAAAATGCATGTAAGTTTGTAGTGATGTAGCGCATAATAATTTCACTATTAATATGTGCAAGCTTGCAAAAACCTATCGAATGACCCAGTCCTATTGTTCAGCCCATTCACGCTTCACGCTTGATTGTCGGCATACACTTAAATATTGTATTTGTGTACATAAGTGACCAGTATATCAGCTGACTGTTAGGTATTGCACAGCTCGAACAGAGTCGAGCAGCGCACAGACATTCATGTAGTGACACCAATCTGTTTTCTGGTCTCTCTGGGATGAAATATGTTCTTATTGGTATTACCGTGTGATGAACTGACCTCGAAATATATGGATGCAAGCGTGTGCTTGTATTCACAACTTCTACAATCTACATTGTGTGGAATCGGCGACTGATATGCTCACAATAAAGTTGAGAGGATCTGTCATCTGTAACATGTTTGTTTTTATTAAATAAACAGGCAAACAGGAAACATGATACACTTAGACATCGCTTCGTCGTAGCCGGTTGAATGTTTTCAAGAGTTTAGTTTATATAATCGTCTTATGTACACAAATACAAAAAAAAATCGTCTCTTTATGAGGTTAAATGCTAACGACTTAAATGCTCTAAATCTAATCACAACAAACATTTACACGTGCGAACCAGTTTTAGTTCCCAGCTCGTTCCTGTTTCTAAGCTCGCCGTCTTCCAGCTTAGTTATTACGAATCAGTTCAGTGAAACGTTCACCAATCACCACCGGTACTCCAACTGCGCTGACACCGTGCCACTCGTCTCCTCTCCTGTCGCCCCTGCCCTCGGCGCCGACACCTCTGCAGGCGCAGCACCCAGCGTCTCCTGCCTGCGCGCCGTGGCGGTGGGGGCATTGGCGACGATGGCGCCGCCCTGGCGGCGAGACGGCAGCACCACCTGGTGGATGCGCAGCATGTGGCCGCGCAGTTTGTCCTTCCTCAGGAAGACGCGCTGGCAGAGCTGGCAGATGGTTTCGCCGCGGTGCCAGGCGCGGTGCTCGCTCAGGCGGTTCGCTCCCTTGAATCTCGCACCGCACTCTGCGCATATCAGGGCGCCAACTGTCGAAAGAAGAGGACAGAGGGTTGTGTTTGAGGGCGGGGCGACGGCGCCGAGGGCAGGGGCGACAGGAAAGGAGACGAGTGGCACGGTGTCAGCGAAGTTGGAGTACCGGTGGTGATTGGTGAACGTTTCACTGAACTGATTCGTAATAGCTAAGCTAGAAGACGGCGAGCTTAACCCGCGCCGTGCTGGGGGGGGGGGGGGGGGGGGGGTTAGACACCGCCCTCAGGTTTTTCGAGGATAGCGCGACGCTGTTTTTGGCACAGCTGTTCGGGCATCAATTACTCACATTACGTAAACAAATTTGCATCGGGTCATCTTAGGTCAGGTCACCAGACCAGGCCACGTGACTCCACCTCTCAAAAAACTTGTGGTCGTATCACAGTCACATTTTTTGGATGATCGGTTTTACACTTACAGGATTTCATAACGTCATATATATCTACAATTCGTACATCTTGGATTTTTTTTATATCAGCGAGCAAAGTTCGGGCCAATTTCGTGACCTCCCCATTATAAGTCAATGAGGAAAACTTCAAATGCTTCCTATTCCGAGGATACGCAAGATAGCAGTCTAATTCCTTCTGTATCATGTTATTATAGGCCATGCTTGATGACCTAGGTGCCATTTTTGTTCAGTGACCCCTACAGGGTCAGCTGAGGTCATCCGAGGTCACCGACAGTTCTTTTGTCAATAGCTCGACATAATGACGATAACTTGACCTTGACCTGAGGTCAAATTTTAAGTTGACCTAACCTGGTCAACACTAATATAAATCGAAGCGCCTTGACGAGACAAACACGATGGCGTCAAAATTATTGCCTTGTCGTTATTAGGTAAAAAGCTATTTGTGAAGAAGAAAACTTTTGCTAAAAAATAGCCTTTTTGACATTTGATGAGCTCTGTAGGCGTGTCCTGTTCAGTTGAGGGGGTTCAGCCCCCCCCCCAACTTGGCTGCAGCCCCCCCCCCAACTTGGAGAGAAAGCGGGTCAAATCCGGGGAGAAATATGTATTTTTGTGGATTTTGATGGTACTTTAAGCGATTTTTCCCAGCTCAGCCCCCCCCCCCCCACACACTTGTTTGGAGAAGCTACGCCCGTCTGGAGCCTAAATATTGCCCTGAGCTAAAATCTGAGGACACCAAGTGAGATTGCATTTTTCAAGAGCTTTCTATTTTTTTCTTCTCTCGTTTGTTCCTATGCTAGCTAGTTCCCGATATATTTGGAGCTGTTCGTAGCGAAGTCCTAAAAGAAAATCTGACCTTTGATGACTTCTGGTGACCTCAATATTGACTAGAGCAAACAAATATACGAAGTACCTTCAAATGTGCCTGTCGAGAGCTTTCGAACGCCCTTTTCCACGTCTTTCTAGCCCTTTTAGTTTTCTAGTTCGATGGGGGTCTAATCACCCCCCCCCCCCCCCGCGGCACGGCGAAGGTGGCGCCGAGCACCGGCACCGCGCGGGTTATGAACAGGAACGAGCTGAGAAAGGAAGCTTACTCGCACGTGTAAATGTTTGTTGTGATTAGAGCATTTAAGTCGTTAGCATTCCACCTTATAAAGGGACGATTTTTTTGGTGTACATAAGACGATTCGATAAACTAAACGCTTGCAAACATTCATCCGTCGAAGACTAAGGGATGTCTTAAGTGTATCATGTTTCCTGTTTGCCTGTTTACTTAATACAAAAACATGTTGCAGATCCTCTCAACTTTATTGTGAGCATATCAGTGTTATTCTACATCGCCGATTCCACTCAATGTAGGTTTGAGTTAGTTACCTTAAAACTCTGGAAGAGTGTCTATCCTATCCTGTGTTGTGTGTTGCCCCATAAATTCCCTCCAATCTCCTGACATCCTTGTTTTCTCAACACTTTCACGAACAATAACAGAAAAAGCTCATATTCACATTCAGTTAGGAAAGTTGCAATATTTCAACATAATTTTGATTTGGGAAAGCTCCCATTAACTCCTACATTGTCTTCACATGGACAACATTATTCGTATGGTTCCATTTTATTTCATCCAAATCCACGCTGAATGACATAAAACATTAAATAAAAGCATGTCAAAAAGCAAGTTAGCCGCATGGGCGAATCCAGAGGGGAGGGGGCACGGGGGCATGTCCCCCAAACCAATTGAAATCGGCGCAAATTTGGCACATTTCCTGAGATAATATAAAATATAAGCAACTTTTACTAAGGAAAGGTTGTTTTAAATCAGTTATCGATGCACAAGCAAGCGAAATCCGATGAGTTTTCGGAATTTGTGTGACATTTTGGGATTTGCCCCCCCCCCCAACTGACCCAAACCACCCATTCTTGATCCGCCCATGGTTAGCCGGTTAGCGTACAATGCACCGTTGAGTTTATATTGACACGTGTGATACCCGACATAAAGACAGCTTCTGGCGTAACCACTGCAATCCGTTGACAACAGTTAATGAACCACTATCACCGCAGGACGCAATTGTAAATCACCGCCGCTATTCTGGAATAACCATTTGGAACACCGTTCACCACGCGTCCGGGATACAGTTCTTCTCATCAACACGGCACGTCACCACTTGAAACACCGAGTCTTCAGCGTAGAGTGACATCTCAGACTGGGATCTTCGAATCAGGCACTTCTGCGCCACACTGCGTGCTCTCGCGCATGAAAACGCAACATCCCGTAACCCAGCCGTTGACGAGCACCACGCCACCGGCGAGTCTCCCAATCACCACTGGTGCTCCGCTGGTGCAGCTGAATCACCACCACTCCCCTGCACCACTGCCGTCACCGCATCCTGCGGCGCGCCCTGACCAGGGGCCGCGACGGCGGCGGGTATGGCGACGGTGGCGCCGCCCTGTCGGCGGGACGGCATCACCACCTGGTGGACGCTGCGCAGGTGGATCCGCAGGTGGTCGGTGCGGGTGTAGACCCGGCTGCAGATGTAGCACACGGTCTCGCCGCGGTGCCAGGCCCGGTGGTGGGAGAGGCGAGACCGCGTTCTGAACGTCTTGTCGCAGCGCTCGCACGCGTGAGAGCCACCTGCAGAACAGAGGCAGCAGGTTGGCAAGAGAGGGATGTGGCGGCTTGACTTTGTCAGTGAAGTGGGCGAGCCGTTGCACCTGGCGCTGTCCCGACCTGGCGTCTCTTCGCGTGGATCTCACATACTGGCGATGGCCACTTGGTGATGTGTGCGACCTGGCATGTACCCAGCAGTGGGGTTGGAGATCAAAGTTGTACCGCTACTAATCGTGTACCACCACTGCTTATAGAGGGCTATGTTGTAAAGCTGCTGGTAAATAACAAACCATGATGCCCCACTATATGTTGTAAAGCTGCTGGTAAATAACACACCATGATGCCCCGCTATATGTTGTAAAGCTGCTGGTAAATAACACGCCATGATGCCCCGCTATTGTTCAACACCGGCCTGCTTTTATTGCTGATGGTAATACATGGCAAATGGTGCTGTCACTACCATTAGAAAACGGTGTGTACTAATTACTCCTGGCTAGCCGTCCATTGACCGCAAACGTATAAGGCAGATCCCTCCATGTCGACACGATTTCATCATACTGATGATGATGATATTTATTGTTTAAGGGCGCCGCAACGGCGTTGACACAAGCTTTCAGAAATAATTATCGCCGAAGAGCTTACAGTCATGGCGTTGGGCCTAGAACGCCAAGCAAAGTAAAGCTGGATTGCTTTTCACTGAACCCGATGTCAACTAACTCCATTCTGTTCAACACAAATCTTTCCTGAAAATATATCTTCATAGAAGATCGAACTCAGTTTCGCATGCATCTGGAACGCATCCGTTTCGTGCCAAGTTAACTTCGTGTGCTGCCAGTGGAAAACTCGTTAGTGGGACCGTATGACTATGCAATCTGCTTCTCAGGGCTCGAACCTGGGTTTTGAGCCGATCTTGTCATCTCTCGAGCCACAAGGATGACGAAGAAAAAACCCGGATATATTCTACATCATGGCATATGACACAGCGTCGTGAATGACATGGCGTACCTTAAAATAGTGAAATTATGTTTTTGTTTAAAATTATGCTTATGTTTAAAAAAACTGTTACGCATCTAAAAACAAGGAATGTCACGACGGCTCAACAGCAACATGCACGTGATTACAACTGATTCACATTCATCCATGATGCATTTTCAACAGCAACTACATCACCACCACGACCTCAGCCCTCAGCCCTCGATCCTCGATCCTCGATCCTCGATCAGGGAGCCTGCAGGGTTTCCACACTCCTGCCGTGTCGTAGGCAGCTCACCCTCAGGATGCTCACGGCTCGCGGCGAGCCCTAGGCGTCACGGCAGGAACAGCTTAACTGCACAGCTTAACTGCACAGTTTGAACTCGTCCGAAGCACGCTTCACCCCGCCGAGTCACTCGCAGTTCATAATGCCCTGGAGCATTGCAGAGTCCATGGACACCTCCAGAGAGTGCCGCTGGTTGCTGGTACGTGGTACCACGCCACTGACGGCCAGACTGGTTATTGATTTACCTTTTTTGAAAGGATTCAATCACGATTCATTTTGGAATATGAATGATTCAGTCACCGTTTGATTCATGGATAACCATTTTGAGAAATGATTCTTTCTGATTCAAAGAATATTTTTTTGTTTTGATCAAATCACGTTTGACTCACCATTGAAATAGCATTGTACAGTCTTTTTGATTCAATCAGCCTTGTTTATATGCGGGTTTTGATTCAATCATGATTCATGAATGCAATAATCCGGTGCCGAATCGATTCTTCTTTGATTCAAGGGATTTGTATTGAACGATTCCAATCGATTCAATCAGAGTCGAATCAATAACCAGTCTGCTGACGGCCCAGCACCACTGGTGCACCACTGGTCATCCACTGGTGTCCACACGTCTGTACCACACCCTCTGCACTGTTCCTGCCTTCGCCACTTTGGGTACGAAGTGAACGAAGCGTCCCCACTACACGTCCGGGCCGCCCTGGCCGGAAGCCGGTCTGGCGCCGGTGGCGCCGCTCTGGCGGCGGGACGGCAGCACCACCTGGTGGATGCGCAGCAGGTGGCTCCGTAAGTGGTCGATGCGATTGAAGACGCGGTTGCAGAACTGACAGACGGTGGCGCCGCGGTGCACGGCTCTGTGGTCGGAGAGACGCGTGCGGCTCCGGAACCTCTCGCCGCACTGGTCACACACCAGACCTGCAGGACAGAGGCAGGGCGTGGAGTGGATGCGGCGATATACCAAACTCCGCCCACGACGGCGACGGAAATCCTGAGGATGATTGTGATGATTTGGGCTCACAAGCGCCACAACTGCCAAGGTTATTACGAGCGAGCGCGAAGCGCTCGCTCGTTCTTCCGTGGTGCATGGAAACAATCTGATTATGGGCGGCCCGGGCCTGCCCGACCCGACCCGACCCGTGGCGACGCTTTTGAGAAGCTCATATCTCTGCAACCGCACGTCCGATTGACAAGCGGACTTCTTTGCTGAGCAGCCCCATCTAACCTACCCTGTTTGAGATCAGTGCCGACTCATGTGGATGACTACCACTGCGCGTGGCGCGTGCCGCGTGAGGGTGTTGAAAAATATTTTCTCGCAATAACTCTGCAACGGCTGGGCAGGTTATGTGCAAATTTCGTGTGTGGTTAGGTAGTAGGTACCACTCAGCCGCCACTTTCACACATCTCAGGGGTGACTGTACGTGCGCACGTGCACACCCCTATTATATATCTCAGGAACGGCTGAGCCGATTGTGTTCAAATTTGGTGTGTGGTTAGGGTCCCACCAGCCGCCGCCTTCCCACAAGTCAGGAATAGGGTGCCTCAGCACGTGCGCACGTGCACACCCCTATTCCATGTCTCAGAAACGGCTGAGCCGATTGTGTTCAAATTTGGTGTGCGGTTAGGGACCGCCACTTTCCCACAAGTCATGGGTGGGGTGCATCTGCACGTGCGCACGTGCGCACCCTTTGTGTATCTCAGAAAATACACGCCCGATGGAGTTGAAATTCGCCATACATTTCCTTCGCGCTCGCTCGTTCATCGCCAACTACGGCGTCTTACTGGTAATATGGCGCACACAAGTTTGCATAACATTTTACTCGCCACTGTCAACGCGAGTTTACATTTTCATTTTACTGTCTAAATCCTACGCATTATGTGATGATGATTATCCCATGTTGCGTTGTCTAACGAAAAAGGACCCACCGCCGCCAGTGCACCGCGGCCGGTCAGTCACCGCGGCCGGTCAGTTTAGCGACGCATGCGCCACAGATTTCCATCGCTTCACAACTTTTCCCGAATCTCCGCGTTATCACTGATGCTGACCGGCCTTGTTAGATCGTTTGCGGCCTCTCCCTCGGCCTCCCGAGCGCCGCCGATATGCGGGCAGCGCGCGTGTATCCTCCAGTATCGGCCGCCAGAGGCCTGCAACAGTCGGCGGGCCTGCTAAGGGGCGGAGGCGGACCTCGGCCTGGGGCAGCAATGGTGCGACCATGGATAAAGTAAGTATGGATAGGAATCATACGCGATTTAGCGACCACAGACCGTTACTAGCTGTCCTTTGTGTAGTACGGGAAACGGCCTACCACGTAGACGTTCCCACATATATGGGCACAAAATACCAGGCATGATGTCCATCGGTGGAACCAACATGTCGTAAGTGCTTGTGAGAGCTTCCCGAATACATTTAAACTTAATTTGGTTCATCCCACAATCACCGGAAGGCGAGACACCATGCGACGGGGCGGCCGTCTTAAAGGAAATGGTTCACCTTCGGAAAATTTATCAGAACAGGATTTTATTATATTTTGTAATAGTTTCTTTTTTTCTTTTCAAAAATGGTACTACATCGCGCCAATTCAGGACAGAAGGTCGTAAATTATTAAGTTTATGGTGTGCGTTATTGGTCTGCGCATGCTCCATGCAGTGCTGGCACTTTCAGATGGTAAGGTATATCATATATGCGCCGCATTTCTTCGCCAAAAAGTCAAATATCTTCAGCTGGAGTCTTTTCAGACAAGAACAGTTGCAGATAGGGATTTCTCAACACGGGCTACAAAACTGCTATTTCAGTTTAAAACCCCATGTTGAAGGTGAACTATTTCCTTTAACGTTGCGGCCTACCACGTGGCGGGCGGTATACTAGCTGGTGTTTTCGTAGTACGAGAAACGGCAGCGGCTGCACGTGGTCGCGGATAGCAATAGAAAGTGGGCGGAGTTTCCTAGCCATACTTATACAGTACATATACATGCATATACAGCCATCCATGGTGCGATTATGGGGGTGACTGGACTTCAGGAGTCGTAGGCGGATGACCGAATGATCAGTGGTAGTTTAAGCCAGGCTATATTGGAGAGGCCGTCAACATAAAGAAGCTGTTTTAAATTTGCCATACAGTATGTATGGGGAATGCTTAGGCAAGGTTCTCAGCGAGTTTCATTTACCCGGCTGTAGCCAATACTGAACAAAAGCGCACTATAAATATAAAACATTTATTTTCGGACTCAAAACCGACACCAACCCTCATTTTGAAACTCAACATCGGTTAACAAATACTTGTCCTTGCGGATCGCACACTGCCACTGGTTCTCATCGAGGGCTGATACCTATATTTTGCACTGGTTAACGTCAATATCTTGTCCGCATTCAGCATACATAGGAGCACACAGTCGTCGGTGGCAATCCGCAACGCTTCGGTCACGCTCTCGCGAGATTCCACGGATCCCCGCCAGGTGGCAGTCAGTTCGTCCGGCTGCTGCTCGCTGGAGCTTGCCGCCAGGTTTCCCGGTCTCTGGTCTCTGATATTTGTGGGCCTATGTTCTCCGCGGATCTCTAAGTCTGTGACATCCAGTATCTGCGAGTCTCCGCGGACCTCTAGTCTCCGGTCTCTGTAGTCTCCGGTCTCTGTAGTCTCCGGTCTCTGTAGTCTCCGGTCTCTGTAGTCTCCGGTCTCCGGTCTCCGGTCTCCGGTCTCCGGTCTCCGGTCTCCGGTCTCCGGTCTCCGGTCTCCGGTCTCCGGTCTCCGGTCTCCGGTCTTCGGTCTCCGTAGTCTCCGGTCTCCGGTCTCTGTAGTCTCCGATCTCCGGTCTCTGTAGTCCCCGGTCTCCGGTCTCCGTAGTCTCCGGTCCGCCTCAGCCCATCCAGCCGCCATCCCTGCGGTCGGTCGGGTCGTGCCGCTGCAGGTGCATCCGCAGCTTGCTCTTGGAGGACAGCCGGACGCCGCAGATGGCACACTGGGTCTCGCCGCGGTGCCAGGAGAGGTGTTCGCTGAGACGCGGCTGGCTGCGCAGCCTCAGTCCACAGTCCGGTATCGGACACAGGTGGGTGCCGGAGCCCGGCAGCGCAGACTGCAGGTGCCCCAGGTCTGCAACAGACCAGCAGACGTAGCTCATCAGAGACTGATTTCCGATGTCCCGTGCGCAGATCACGGCTAGGCGCACGCTGTTTACTTCACTTCCAGTGTTTTCATTCATGAAATGTGCGGCTTATTCTTTTCAAGAGCGAGTTTGTTTTGTTTTGTAGGGCATTCAAGAACTTTGCAAACAGATCGATCGATCTCACCTATCATGTTCCGACTCCGATTTGCATTGCATAGAAATTACACAAACATATACATTATTTGTCGTTTATTCACAATTAAGTAGGTGTGCAGAACAAGGACATCCAAGCAGGCAGATGTAAACATACTCGCAATCCTGACAACAAATGTCCGTACGTGAACTTGTATACTATGCGTGCATTTGTATACTATGCGTGAATTTGTATACTATGTGTGAATTTGTATACTATGCGTGAATTTGTATACTATGCGTGAATTTGTATACTTTGCGTGAATTTGTATACTATGCGTGAATTTGTATACTATGCGTGAATTTGTATACTATGCGTGAATTTGTATACTATGTGTGAATTTGTATACTATGCGTGAATTTGTATACTATGCGTGAACTTGTATAAAGTAAGAGTATTCACGCAGACCAACACCACACAATGTGATGTCGACAGTGCACAGAAAGGACACAATGTTCGCATATTCGCGGGACGCAGCTGGGGCATTCCACGACAGATCGACCAAGATCGACCACACCGCCACGTTTATTTTGATGAAATTTTGTCTATAGGGTTATTTCGGATGTTCCGTCCCTGAACCCTGAAGTACCCTCAAGTCGATTTTGGCATCGGCAGATCCCTAAGGTCAACGGTTCTCAAGATATAGCCTCGGGCATTTTTGCGAGGTCACAATGCAGGGCAATCTTTGGAGGTATATAGCTCCAAAACCACTGAACATAATGCATCATATATGCATATCATCGTGACTGCAATGAATTGGGCAACATTTTGATCATCTCCGATTTTCAAAAAATTTACTTTGGATTTTTTTTAGGTCACATTTTTTAAATTTGTTGTGCCATACCCCTTCCCCGTCAAAAATCGCATTTATTTTTGGTTTCATATTAAAGCTTTACTATTTATCTCGAGATGGGAAAATATAAAAAAGGTAATATTTCTAAAAAAATCGTTTATTTTATTTTGTGAATACTTCAGTTTTTTGACAATACAACATTTTAACCCTCGCCCTACGGGAGCTTTTTCACCTTCGCCCTACGGGGGTCCTAAAAAGACCCCCCTGTTAACTTCCACACCAAGCAACATAGAGCAACGCGGTAAGAACCAACATGTTGCCAGTCATGTTTGGAATCTAACGGCATGCAATTTTTAGGTTTCGGGTCAACGAGTGACCTTCCAGGTCAAGTGAATGACCTCGATCGACCACGTCCAGAACACCGATTTTGCTCTGTCAGAAAACCTCAAAATGAGAAATTGATGAATGTAAATAAAAAGGCATTTTCCTAGACCAGTTTTGTCTCAGAAATACAGAAAAGGTAATTATTTATTCGTATCTGGTAAAAAAGAAGTCCCAAAAAAGTTATTAAAAAAATGACGTCATGAATTTCTTACACTTAGGGAGCCATCACTGTCAAAAAAAATCTTTGAAATTTGGTTTGAGTATTTCCATACTCAGTTCTCTCACATATATTCCGTTTTTTTAACATCTTCGAAAATTTTGATTGTGTGGTGATTTTTCCCCCAACAAATCAGTTTTTGTTCATTTTGGGGATTAAAAACCCAAAATTTCGAAAATCCGAGATTGCCATTTTTAAGAAAATGACATTTTATATCTTTGCTAATTTGCGTTTGCAATTTCTTTAAAACTCTGTTTTCTATGATTTTTGAAACATTTATCGTTTTTCCACCAACATGACGTCATCAAAACATCATTATTTCCCAAATTTTGTCAACCAATTTCAAAGAAATTTTTACAGCACACGTATAATTGTTGTATACTTAGCTACTGAAAATTTCAGCAAGATGCGCCGCATGTCTAGAAAGTTATGCAAGAAAAACCTCAGGGGGGGGGGGGTCGTTTTAGGACCGAGGGCGAGGGAGGGTCGAGGGTTTTTATGCATTTGCAAGTAGAATACCGCCACTGGCACTGCAGTACGCAGGTTGAGAGTGGTGGGGCCCCTAAAATGACCCATGACTAAACCCCCTTAACCCCTCCCCAAACAAATTAATGGTACAGGTATGTTCAAAACAGTAGGTAATAAGCAATGTACATTATGCATCCATGAAGGTGTTACAAATATATATTCTACGTTACTTGCCGGAATACCCAATGCCGTGCAAAAGTATCCACATGCCTTCAGGTCAGGCACGTAGCCTGTGTGTGTGTGTGTGTGTGGTGGGGGGGGGGGGGGGGGGGCACACACACAAAAAGCGGCGCACCGAAAAGGGCCGCGTGGTCTTTAGAGAGTTTTGAGCACTTCAGAGGTCCTTTAGGGCCACCAGGACCCTCTCTGAAAGACCAGAGGTCCCATTGGACGTTCAAAAGAGCCCAGTGCATGTCAGAGGGGCCTCTGGCCAGACCAAAAGGGCCCCTGTGCAGATTGGAGGGGCCCCTGACCAGACCGAAAGGGCCCCTGGGCGGGTAAGGAGGACCCCTGAACATGCCGAATTGGCCCCTAGCCAGCACGGAGGGGCCCCAGGGCAGGTCGGAGGGCCCCTTGAGCATGTCGGCAGGGCGACAAAGCAGCCAGCGCAGTCCGACCAGAAGAGTCGCTGGGTAGATCGGAGGGGCTCCTGGGCAAGTCAGAGGGGCTCCTGGCTAGACCGAAACGGTCCCTGGGCCGGTCGGAAGGGCCCTTGAACATGCCGGACGAGTTCCTAGCAAGACTGGAGGTGCCCCTGGGCAGGTCGGAGTGGCCCCTGAGCATGTCGGCAGGGTGACAAAGCAGCCAGTTCAGCCCCTGGCCAGGCCGAATGGGCCCCTTGACACACAAGAGGGGCTTTTTGGAAGGTCAGGAGTCCCTGGTCAGACCGGAAGGGCCCAAAGCACGTAGATATCCCAGATGAAGATTAAATACAAAGAGGAATTAGTCCACAAGAAAAATATTAAAATCGGACCTTTCGGGTATATTGTAACACCCTTCGTCAGCGATTAAGAGGCATTCGGTAACAGGTCATTGCTCGTCTAAAGACGAGCAATGACCTGTTACCGAATGCCTCTTATATCGCCGAAAGCTCCGATTTTTTTTCTTGTAGAGTCCCTGGGGCCCCTCCGTGCTCTCTTTGTATTTAACCCTCGCCCGGGTAGGGGGGGGGGGATGCCACCCCTCGTTTTTTTCTCGGGAATAACTCGCGTAGTTTTCAACCGATTGCGATGAATCTTTCAGTACCCTACTTTTGAACAATTTAACACACTCTAAACAATTTGAACTTCTATCCCACATGACCCGTGACCTATGACCTGTTTCTCAAGGTGCGCAACTGGCGTCCCGTAGTATCGATGCATGCAACTTGTGCAGTTTCCGAGTGCTTGTTGTTCAGGAGCATATGTATAGGTGTTTCCAGGTGACAGTTGTAGTTTCCACTGACATTGTGACCTCGTTTGACCTTTTCAGAGTTCAACCGAGGTCATTGACCTCCGATGACCTCAGATTACTTTTTATTTGCTTCTGGCGGTTTCTAGGACATTTTGTGACGCCGATTTCAAATATGGGATCCATTTTACATAATTATATGCTCCACTAGGGTCAAGCGCTTCCACAGGTCGCTTCCACAGGTCGGTCAAGCGCTTCCGAGGTCACTGACCTGACATGACCTTTTTTATTTGGCAGTTTCTAGGATATTTTGTGACGCTGATTTCAAATTTGGCACCCATTAAGCATTATGATATGCCTATTCACGATTCTAGCTCGCTTAAATTCAATTTATACGCATTTACACTTTTGAGTCATTGACATGACCTCATAGGTCACATAATGACCCAAGACCTTAACATTGGGTATCAGCGGCTTCTTCTCGTCACAAGCAACATGCTCGTTTTTTAATCGAAGCTCTAGCTCAATTAGGGGCGAAACCCTAAAGGGGGTCGTACCCCCCGAACACGTAGTGAGTTTGCCCAACCCGGGGAGGGTTAATATATATCACTCACTCCACATCATGTCTTTTCGCGGATCCAGATCACGTCCCCCCGTAACCCCCAAATGCAGTGCAGTATTTTTTTTTTAAAAATAGAAATATTCCTCTTTTTTCATATCACGAGGTAAATTGTGAACCTTTAATATGCAAAAAAAAAAATTGAAGGGGAAGGGCACGAACAATAAACAAATGTGACGTCATCCAAATTCAAAATTGTGAAAATCGGAGATAATCAAAATGTTGCCCAGTTCATTGCGGTCACGACGATATGCCTATATGATGCATTAGGTTCAGTGGTTTTGGAGCTACAGGCCTCCAAAGATTAACCTGCAACGTGACCTTGCAAAAATGCCCGAGGCTATATCTCGAGAACCGTTGACCTTAAGGGTCTGGCGATGCCACCATCGACTTCAGAGCACAAGAGAACCCTATAGAAAAAATTTCAAAATGTGTTGGTGTGAACTTGGATTTGGATTCTGCTCGCGCTGCTCATGCTCGTGCTGTCAGATATATACAACCCGCTGACTGATGCCAACAATCCGCCGTGAGCAACGCTGCAGCACAATCGGCCTGTTTCCGGGGACTATGCTATAATGGAGGAACTAAACGAAGACTACGGTGACATCTCTGCCACAGACAATTACGAAACCCATGCTTTGAGGTCTGGCAGCTCAGCTACATCTGCTGAGGTAAAGTGTCCCTGCCAGTTGCCACAGACTTCAACACGACGTCCAACCGTCCCATCGTTCACGATTCGCCATCATCAGCTGCACGTGCCGCCACTCGCCACCGGCCACTCCCGGCCGGTCTCGACGCGGTCCACCGCCAGCAGCTCACGCTGGTCTGTACAGACCCTGGTCCGCCCCGCCCCTATCGATGTCTCCCAGCAGGCCGCAATGCTACAGTGGCGGCAGCCCCGGCTGGGGCGCGGCAGGCAGCGGGGAGTAACCACCAGCACCACCAGCACCACCAGCATCAGCACCAGCAGCGCCCCGCCTGCCGCCGCGCTGCACGCCGTGCACCACCGCGCAGTGTTTCCACAGGCTGTGCTTGGTGGTGAAGCTGCGGCCACATAGCTGGCACTGGGTTTCGCCGCGGTGCCAGGAGAGGTGTTCGCTGAGACGCGGCTGGCTGCGCAGCCTCAGTCCACAGTCCGGTATCGGACACAGGTGGGTGCCGGAGCCCGGCCCCGGCGGCAGCGCAGGCTGCCGGTGCCCCAGGTCTGCAACAGACCAGCAGAAGTAGCTCATCAGAGACTGGTTTCGGATGTCCCGTGCGCAGATCACGGCTAGGCGCACGCTGTTTACTTCACTTCCAGTGTTTTCATTCATGAAATGTGCGGCTTATTCTTTTCAAGAGCGAGTTTGTTTTGCTTTGAAGGGCATTCAAGAACTTTGCAAACAGATCGATCGATCTCACCTATCATGTTCCGACTCCGATTTGCATTGCAAATGCACAAACATAGAAATTATTTGTCGTTTATTCACAATTAAGTAGGTGTGCAGAACAAAGATATGCAAGCATAAGCAGGCAAATGTAAACATACTCGCAATCCTGAAAAAAATGTCCGTACGTGAACTTGTACAAACAAAGTATTCAAAGTACTCAGGTATTCACGCAGACCAACACCCCACAATGTGATGTCGACAGTGCACAGAAAGGACACAATGTTCGCATATTCGCGGGACGCTGCTGTCGGATATATACGACAACCCTGGTCCGCCCCTATCGATGTCTCCCAGCAGGCCGCAAAGCTACAGTGGCGACGGTCCCGGCTGGGGCGCGGCAGGCAGCGGGGGGTAACCACCAGCACCGGCACCGGCACCAGCTCCAGCACCGGCACCGGCACCAGCACCAACACCGGCACCGGCAGGAGCACCACCACCAGCACCGGCACCAGCACCGGCACCAGCAGCGCCCCGCCTGCCGCCGCGCTGCACGCCGTGCACAACCGTGCAGTGTTTCCACAGGTTATGCTTGCTGGTGAAGCTGCGGCCACAGAGCTGGCAGTAGGTCTCGCCGCGGTGCCAGGCGCGGTGCTCGCTCAGGCGGGGTGAGCTGCGCAGCCGCAGGCCGCAGCCGGGCTCCGGACACAGGTAACCGCCGGATTCCGGCCCGGACCCGGAGCCGTACCCGGCGTCCCGCTGCCGCGGCTGCGGTACTCCAGTTCGGTACCCCAGGTCTGTAACAGTGCGGCAGACGCAGCGCGTCAGAGCCCGACCGCAGCAGCAGGCAGGGACTCAGTTATGGGTGCGTTCTTTGCAGTCTTCACAAATAAATTGGCGGAATTCCGCGGTTCTCGAACGTTTCGTAAATGTCGTCAGATATGTCGTGGGTAAATGAGGACGTAAAAATGCTACCAGTGTTCGATCGGCACATTTTCCATGGTTGCGCTCAGGCGCGTCGCCACGAAATTTCGAGTGTGTGTGTGTGTGTGGGGGGGGGGGGGGGGGCGGACCCATAAGTCCATATTTTCCAGTCAACAATCAACATTATGGTACGCACTAGTGATGTCATTTTCAGAAAATTCCTGAAACTTGACCAAACTGCTACCAATTTCATTGTAGCTATGCTGACCGAAAACCGAACCGATTTTTCCCAACCCGAAAATGACCGATTTTTGACCGACTTTCAATATCGGTGCAAGCATTACTTTGCATATGCAGGTGCATTTTTTTAGGGAAAGAAATACCTCAATAATACTTAATAGTATTGATGATCAGAATCCAAATGAATTGCCTGTCATTCTTATTTCCAAGCTGGATACCTGCAGAACATGCCGAACTTCCTGCAAAAAAGGTGGCCGGTCTGATGCATATCGCTGACTTGTTTGACCGAAACATACCTAAAATTTGTTCTCTGACCAACCAATAACCGATTCGGTATTGATTTTTTGGGGGTATACCAAAATTTTGGTTACGAACGACATCACTAGTACGCACGCATTCAGAAGAGCCGACTCTATTTCCCTTCCTTCATTTTCATTCAACTATTTTAATGAGGATCACCAGAACTCTTACTTCATGACTTTTTCCTTCTTCCAGATATGAATAATTTGCCACAATAAGTTTTATCTACACTACGCTGCAGCCTGAAACCAACTCCGTTCCATTGCCTTAGCGCTTAACAGGAATGGGTCAGGAATCCCAAAAGTGAAAGTTCGTTGGTGGAATTTTAATGTTCTTATGAAAGAGCATGTCTCAGTGATAGTGACTTCATGGACAAAATCGTTGAGAAAGCTCTGTAGAAGAAACAGGACCCAGTTGATTGTTGCGATGTCGGATGTGGCCGCTAAAGCCGCGAAAGAATGCGCCTGGCGCGGTTATTTCACTCTTACCTCCTCGGGTAGACCCGTTCGCCGGCACTGCTATTTTTCTGGTTCTTGACATATTTCTCACTATGCACAGCACACCGCAAACCAAAACATCTCCTCAGTTGTAAACATGCTGTTCACCCTTGCCATTGATGCACTTCAGGTTGTCAAAGATGTTCTGTTACATACGAAAATTACACCTATATGGACACAATGTATCAGCCAAATTCTTGTCTGACGCAGGGTTCTATGTCCGATGCCAATGGCGTACCAAGTATACGGTCATTCAGGGCATGATCTGGTCCTTTGGACCCGAGGCGCCAATGCAAAGCCCAAGCCCCTCCGATCAGTGACGGCGCCCCTCCGGCCAGTGAAGGCGCCCCTACGGCTAGTGAGGACGCTCTCCCGGCGAGTGACGGCGCTGTTGCGGCCAGTGACGGCGCCCCCGGCCAGTGAAGACGCTCCCTGCCATAGACGGCGCCTCTTCGGCACGTGACAGCACCCCTCCAGCCAGCGACGGCGCCCCTCCGACCAGTGACGGCGCCCCTCCGGACAGTGACGGCGCCCCTCCGACCAGTGACGGTGCCTCTCCGGACAGTCACGGTGCCTCTCCCGCCAGTGACCACGCCCCTCCGGTGAGTGACGGCGCCACTCCAACTAGTGACTGCCCCTCTCCGGCCCGTGACGGCGCCCTTCCGGCCAGTCACGGCGCCCCTCTGACTAGCGACGGCACCCTTCCAGCCAGTGATGGCGCCCCTCCGTCCGTCTGTAGGCGCCCCCCCCCTGCAAAATTTTCGCCAATATTGGTGGCGCCCCTGTCGATCGGGTGGCGCCCCTCAAGGCTGTATCAAGGATGTATCCAATTTGTGTCGGCCCAAAAATTCTTCCCCGCATCGTTTTGAGCGATGACAAAAATATTTTGCAAATAATATAGATTCTAAGCCTAAATATCTTAAACCGCGAGTCACAGGGGGTCTTTTATAGCCCCCTTAGGAATATTATTCAATTCGATTTATCAATTTCAAATGTTGACCTTCAGTGACCTGAACTTGACCTGAACTTGACACTAACTTCACGTAAATGAAGTCAGGTGGTACAATTACTATCACTATCGAATTCTACGCGTAAAATCATCCATAAAACATGTGCTGCATGACTTTCGTAGATATTTTGTGTGTAGTGACCTTTTGTGACCTGACTTTGACCTTTTCCAACAATCTCACTTTAGCTCATGTGGGATTTGTATCATATCTTTGACAGCACTTTGGGTGATTATAGGCGCAATCGAAGGTCATGGATGGTAAGTATTGTTCATAAACTCAAATACCTCGATTTTGACGTTTGACTTGACCGTGACCT
The DNA here is from genome assembly GCA_036785665.1 of Chirona hameri. Taxonomy (NCBI): domain Eukaryota; kingdom Metazoa; phylum Arthropoda; class Thecostraca; order Balanomorpha; family Balanidae; genus Chirona; species Chirona hameri. The sequence goes on along the minus strand of JAXIVJ010002790.1, from coordinate 75,846 downwards.
GACAGGTGACCTTAATTTGACATTTCTAAGTTTATCTCATTGAGCGCTTTCGAATGCCGCCTTGCGTGCCTGCTGCGATCATTGGTTCTGAAGATACCAGGAGGGGGACCCCCCCCCCCCCCCCCCAGTGAGTCGTGTTACAGAATATACCCCAGTGACTGCCGGGTTAAAGGGAATGTTTCACCTTTGTATTGGTTTTGAACTGAGCTAGCCACTATCTTTGACCGTTATTGAAGTGTTGAAAATACTAAGGTAATTTTCCCAAAAACTTAGCCGTTTTTAAGCAATTAAATTTATAGTTTGCAAAATGGAGTCTAGGCTAGTGCCGCCGCTGATTGGATGACAACGACTTTTTCAGCCAATCCCACTTTCTCAGCCAATCAACGGCGGTCTATAGCTCAATAATGACGTCATCATCACCAAATGTACAAACTTAATTTGTATAAAGTTAAGTGACTTTCGATAGAAAATTATCACCATCGTTTTCAGCAGCACTTGCTTCATATTTTCGACTACAACCAGCGAATATTTGACAACTTTCAGAAAGGTGAAGCATTCCCTGTAAGGTTTTGATCGCAGTTGTAACGGGGGGCAGCCCCCCCCCCCCCCCCCCCGGTGGCGACGCCCCTGGTTGCGCTATGTGCTGGCGAAGTACTTCAGCTGACGCGATGCATGACTTTCAGCATGACGCGGAAAGGGGAATGCGCGTTAAGAACGCAGCATTACATTTTGCAGAGATTTCTTAAAGGTATATTGCCACCTCGCAGGCCAATATGGAGTTTTTGGTGTGTATTGGTAGATTAAACGTGTCCGATTTCCCCTGCAACATTTGGTTCCTGAAACTCCCCCCATTAGATCAAAAAATACATTTGCACCACTCATGATTGGCGCACACATTCGTAAAATTGGAGTCGCCTCATCATTATTTAGAATCACTTCTTTGCAGACTATGATTTGCTTTGGAATATTGCAAACTCAACATCGCCATTCCATCAGTGCACTTTAAAATTAAAATGCGTATACAGTTAATTATATTTTCAACAAGTAACAACCATAGCCTCTTTCATAATAAAACATGAATAAAGCAGCAGGAATGGCTATGGCTCGACTTTGGGGCCGTAGGAGATTTGTGACCAATATCTTATAACACAGATAGACTTTTCAAGGTCAAGTATCGGCGAATTCGGACGCTTTGGCTTTGGGCGGGCGCCAATTTCACAGCCAAACTGTATGAGAGCGGCCATCATGAATCTAGTACTGAGTACAGCTGGGACCAACGTTTTGGAATCAGAAATAAATCAAACAAATTGCCGATACCCTACTTTAGGTGCTGCAGGAGCAAGTTTGAGCTTGAGCATACACGATTGTTGATCCACACCATTCATTTAAGTTGCGATTTAGAAATCCTCCGGAGGTGGCAATATCCCTTTAATTCGTAGTCGGAATCCATAACTCCCTCGACGGTTGCTGTTGGTTGGTGTCGCACAAGATTTTCCGGCCCTGTGTGCAGTCGTCATCGTCATTTGTGTCTCAATTTGAACTACATATCTCGTTGTTCGTGATTAAGTCACTGCAGCATTCAATTTTGTTGGCTTCAGGGTCATTCCACGTCAAATCGCACAAAAAGGGCGATTTCGTACCCGACCCTTTCAGATTTGGATGACAATTGGTACACCTGTAGTGTAAGTGAAAGAAACATAGGTACACACCCACTTTTAGGTCCGGGTGACCTCAAGGGTCATAATTAGATGTCATCGAAGGTCACGATTTTTGCGTATTTTGTATCAATCAAACGCCTATATCTTTTATGCTAATGGACTTAGCGGAATCAAACTAATATCGAAGTGCTCCACAGGGTTAGACCATTCGGAAATAGGGGTAAAAACCTACGTGACCTCAATTTGACCTTTGACCTGACCAGGTCAAAATCATAAAATGTATTTTTCTATAAGTTTGCCTGCTCGTAACTAGTCCAAACTTGGCATAATAAATGAACGTAACATCCTCTAAGAATGTGCAAGAAAGAATGGCGGAGACTTTTAACTTTGTTAGATACCGCCCTTTGAGTATGGTAAGGAAGTGGAACGGAGCAATCCCCGAGGCTATGTACATGTCGCTTGCCATAATGTCGGTTTCTTTGGCCCGATTGACGTCCAATTTGGTGAGTAGTTTCTGGTTGACTAATTCAATAACTTCCCGAGTTTTCAGCTTGACCTGACCTCGCATGACCTAGGAATAGTGTATTGCCCATAGATACGTATTACCTATAGGTAATACGGTGTTTTATAGATGTTCAGGAGCATAACACATATGCACAGGTGTTAACAGGTGACATTTATTGTTTCCATTGAGATCATGACCTCGGATGACCTTTTCAGAGGTCAACCGAGGTCGCTGGCCTTTGATGACCTGATATAATATATGTTTGGCCTCTGGAGGTTTCTAGGACATTTTGGGATGCTGATTTCAAATTTGGAATCCATTTCATATAATTATATGTATAATATTATGAGAGAGAAAAAAATATGGGTGCCAATTTGAAATCTGCGTCGCAAAATGTCCTAGTCCAAAAATCCAAAAAGTAAAAAATGTCATCTCAGGTCATCGGAGGTCAGTGACCTCGGTTGACGTGTCAAGTGCATGACCCCAGTGGAATATATAATTTGTAAAATGGATTCCAAATTTGAAATCAGCATCCTAAAATGTCCTAGAAACCACCAAAGGCCAAAAATATCATCTCAGGTCATCAAAGGTCAGTGACCTCTGTTGGCCTCTGAAAAGGTCATCCGGGGTCATGATCTCAATGGAAACCATAAATGTCACCTGTTAACACCTGTGCATATGTGCTATGCTCCTGAACATCTATAAAACACCGTATTACCTATAGGTAATACGTATCTATGGGCAATCCACTATTCCTATGTCATGCTAGGTCATGCGAGGTCAGGTCAAGCTGAAAACTCAGGAAGTTATTGAATTCGTCAACCGGAAGCTACCCACCACATTAGACGTCAATCGGGCAAAAAAACGACATTATGGCAAGCGACATGAAAATAGCCTCGGGGCATTGCTCACATCCTTACCATACTCAAAGGGCGGTATATGAGGTATCTCAAAAAGTTAAAGTCTCCGCCATTCTTTTTTGCACATTCTTAGAGGATGTTACGTTCATTTATTCTGCCAAGTTTGGACGACTAGTTACGAGCAGACAAACTTATAGAAAAATACATTTTATGATTTTGACCTCGTCAGGTCAAAGGTCAAATTGAGGTCATGTAGGTCTTGTACTCCTGGAGCACTTCGATATTAGTTTTATTCCGATAAGTCCATTAGCATAACATATATAGGCGTTTGATTGATATAAAGTCCGCAAAAAATCGTGACCTTCGATGACCTATAAATATGACCCTTGAGATCACCCGGACCTAAAAGTAGGTGTGTATGCTTCTTTCACTTGACACTACAGGTGTACCAATTTTCATCAAAATCGGAGGGGGTCGGGAATTTCTTTTGCGATTTGACGTGGAATGAATAATGACCCTTCAGACAAAGGCAAAAGTCAAATTAATTCAAATATCAGTCAAATTAATTCAAATATCAGTCAAATTAATTCAAATATCAGTCAAATTAATTCAAATATCAACACGAATGGGGCACCGCGTTATTATTTTTTCCACCAGGCCGCGCGCGTGTCGTTCGGGCCGATAACAGTGTGCAGGGGTATATGAATAGATTTCATTGCCACGGTTCACCGCCACGCCGAAACTCAGCGACTACAGAGGCTAGATACTTCATTCTTTCACCATTCGAAAGCTACGCTCTTGTAGGGATGCCGTTTCGCCTTTCATACCGATCGGGCCCAAAGAAGATCCGAAAACGCTACTGCCACGCTGAAACTGAGAACTTATCAGAGATAGCAACACGGGACCTTCACTAATCGACGCGGCATGGTCGGAAACGGTGCCATTTCGCCTTTCATACCGATCAGGCCCAAAGAAGGCCCACGGGGCCCCAGATAAAATATATGCGCTACTGCCACCCTGAAACTCAGAACCTATCACAGATAGCGACTCGGGACCTTCACCAATCGACGCGGCGTGGTCGGAAACGGTGCCGTTTTATATCCATTTTCATACCTTTCATACCGATCGGGCCCAAAGAAGGCCCATCAGGGCCCAAATAAGGGTCAACACCGCAAAAACGCTCGCACAAGCCGCCACGCAATCGGACTTGAGCGACATCTTGCGGTAGGATTTCTAAGCTTTCAAGCGGTGCCTCCCATTTCTAAATCGAACTGTAAAATTCAACGACCCCACTCATATTTGTTTTACAAAATGATGGTATATGCGAGTAGCCAAAACAAAAATTGTGGCACACTGCACTCATATTTGTTTCCCTCCGAATGAGTATATGATCAGACGTTCAGTGAGCTGAGTTTGCTCGTTTTCTATCGCATGTAAAAGAGAGCAGCAGCCAACTTCGCAACCCTTGAAAAGAACGCGATGAAACGAAAACATGTCTTTCCTAAAAATAAGCAGATATGTGTACATGTATCAAAAGCAAGATCAGAAGTCCTCAGTAGGGTAGCCTCGAATAAGAAGAAACACAAGATCATCGTACAACGCCTGGCATCTTCCAGGTCGTTCAGAAAAGCGCACATTGCCTCATAGCATATCACTGCATAAACAGGACAACTTCAGTGACAGTGAGTGACATGATTGGCCAGCGGCAGAGCACGGCCGTCTGAGCTAAATCAAAAACAGACTGCGTTGAACTGAACAATCGGCTGGCCTCAAACACGGCTCTTCTCGGCCGCCACCTCTGCCGAAACACTTCATACAGGGTGGAAGAACAGATCAGATCACAAAGCGCCACATCTGCCGCAGTGTCGTTCCCACGTCGACCAGGAGTGCCCCGTCCACCCTCTCCTTAGAACTTCACTCCACCCACTCCTCAGGAGAACGTCACTCCTCTGGCTTCCAAGGAAGACTCCGCTCCACTCTCTCCTGAGGAACGCTCCGCTCCGCCGTCTCCTCAGGAGAACGTCACTCCTCTGGCTTCTAAGGAAGACTCCGCTCCACTCTCTCCTGAGGAACGCTCCGCTCCGCCGTCTCCTCAGGAGAACGTCACTCCTCTGGCTTCTAAGGAAGACTCCGCTCCACTCTCTCCTGAGGAACGCTCCGCTCCGCCGTCTCTTCAGGAGTACTCTACTCTTCTTGCTCGGCCTTCTTCTAAAGAACACTCCGCTCCGTTTACTCCTTAGGACTCCGCTCCTCTCGCTCCTGAAATAACTCCACCCTGTCCACTCCTCAAGAGTACTCCGCTCCTCTCACCCCACCCTCTCCTGATGAACTCCCCGCTCCTGCGGACTCCGTTTCCGTCGGGTAGCCGTGCATAACCCGCATATGCCTCCGCAGCTCTCCCATCCTGGACAAGGTCCGTCCGCACAGTGTGCACGTGGTGCGGCCGCGGTGCACCGCGCTGTGGTTGCTCAGTGACGAACGATTGGTGAATATGCGACCGCATATGCGGCACGTGTACTGCTGCTGCGACCCGCCGCCCCTGCCGGCCGCCACCGCCGCCAACGCTCCGTCCCCTGCAACGGAGATGGAGCGTGAGCGACGGCGCGGCGGCGACGGAGACGGAGGAGGCAGTGGCCTGGTGGGGGTGGTGGTGAGGTGGAGTTCGCCCGCAGTGTTCACCAGTTGGGGCATTCCACGACATTTCGACAATCCCCCCCCCCCCCATTTTCACCCTCATCTCTCACTTTTTGTTCAGGATTGGTCTGTAGGGTTATCTTGGGTCCTGAATTCAGCTGTGGCAAAATTAGCTCGATTTGACCTCAGGTTTTCGAGTTATAGCCTCGGGCATTTTGACAAGGTCACGCTGCAGATATATTTTTGGAGGCCAAAATAACGCATTAGACTTAACCAAATATCTAAAAGACTTATATGACTGAATTCGCAATGAATCAAATATCCTATTTCTAAGCTTTGTTGTGTGACCTTGAATGACCTTGAAACCGTGACCTCGTGACTTTTTTTTCGTTGACCTCGTGTGACCCCGGGTACACCTGATTTAAATTTTTCGCTTCGCAAAATACTTGTCAATATATTGCCTAACAACGCAAAACATACAAAAGGTGCGTTTTTCCTCTAATTTCCATATTGTCCGCCAATATGCGTGCGTGTTTTCGAATTACCCCCAAGGGGAGGAGTACCGGGCGGATATCTCAGCTACCATTGCAGCTATAGACCCGATTTTTGGAATACACATTGTCAGGGTGACGAGCAACACCACGCAACCATCCAGCGTTGTCCAAAACGGATCGAATGGTGAAGACCCCGCCTCGATCGGTCCCATAGGTTCGGAGCATGACGTCGGCAACGATTTTTGCCTGTTTTGGTCCAATTTGGTCCACTTCGATTGAACCAAAGTGAATAAAACTCAAAACGGCACCGTTTAGAGCAAACCGGATCGAATGGTGAAGACTCCGCTCAAATCGGTCCCATATGCTCGGAGCATGACGTCGTCGGCAACGATTTTGGGCGGTTTTGGTAAAACATTGGAATTTTGGTTCACTTAGATTGGACCCAAATAGATCAAACTCAAATCGCGCCGTTTAGGACCACGCCGGATCGAATGGTGAAGACCCCGCCCAAATCAGTCACATAGTTTTGGAGTTTGACGTCGGCAACGATTTTTGTCGGTTTTGGTCCAATTTGGTCCACTTAGATTAGACCAAAGAGGATACAACTCAAATTGGCACTGTTTTGGACCACGCCGGATCGAATGGCGAAGACCCCACCCAAATCGGTCCCATAGGTTCGCAGATATTCGCCCATTACCATTGGGGGGTAATTCGAAAACACGCACGTATATCGACGGAAAATATGGAAATTAGAGAAAAAACGCACCTTTTGTATTTGTTGCGTTGTTAGGCAATATATTGACGAGTATTTTGCAAAGTTAAAAATTGAAATGAGGTGAACCCGGGGTTATACGAGGTCAACGAAAAAAAGGCCACGAGGTCACAGGGTCAAGGTCATTTAAGGTCACGCAACAAAGCCCAGAAATATAATCTCCGTTTCATAGCGAATTCAGCCATATACATCTTTTTGACATTTGGTTATGTCAAATCCGCTATTTCGGCCTTCAAAAATACCTCTGCAGCGTGACCTTGCCAAAATGCCCGAGGCTATAACTCGAAAAACTGAGGTCAGATCGAGCTAATATTGCCACAGCTGAATTCAGGACCAAAGATAACCCTATAGACCAATTTTGAACAAGAAGTGAGAGATGAAGGTTATTTCGACTTGTCGAAATGTCGTGGAGTGAGTGCCCCAGTTGTCACACGCGAGGTTGTTTGATAAGAAATTGGGAATTTGGTGATGTTAGACGGCGCGCGCTTGAACAGAAGTTTGAGTCGATCGCGACTGTTAGTCAAAACACATGGTCTTTTGATTATTATTTTTCATCCTGAGTATTCAACCGAATTGATAAGACAGGTAAGACGACAGTTGAGTTTGTTTTCTGTCCGAAACATCTGCCGCAGTGTCGGTCCCACGCAGCCCAGGAGTGCCCCGTTCACCCTCTCCTTAGAACTCCACTCCACCCACTCCTCAGGAGAACGTCACTCCTCTGGCTTCTAAGGAAGACTCCGCTCCACTCTCTCTCTCCTGAGGAACGCTCTGCTCCGCCGTCTCCTCAGGAGAACGTCACTCCTCTGGCTTATAAGGAAGACTCGCTCCACTCTCTCTCCTGAGGAACGCTCCGCTCCGCCGTCTTCTCAGGAGAACTCTACTCCTCTTGCTCGGCCTTCTTCTAAAGAACACTCCGCTCCGTTTTCTCCTTAGGACTCCGCTCCTCTCGCTCCTGAAAACACTCCACTCTGCCCACTCCTCAAGAGTACTCCGCTCCTCTCGCCCCACCCTCTCCTGATGAACTCCCCGCTCCTGCGGACTCCGCTTCCGTCGGGTAGCCGTGCATAACCCGCATATGCCTCCGCAGCTCTCCCATCCTGGACAAGGTCCGTCCGCACAGTGTGCACGTGGTGCGGCCGCGGTGCACCGTGCGATGGTGGCTCAGTGACGAACGGTTGGTGAATATGCGACCGCATATGCGGCACGCGTACTGCTGCTGCGGCCCGCCGCCCCCGCCGGCCGCCGCCGCCACCGCCGCCAGGGCCGCCAACGCTCCGTGCCCTGCAACGGAGAGGGGCCAGCGTGAGCGACGGCGCGGCGGCGACGGAGACGGAGACGGAGACGGAGACGGAGACGGAGACGGAGACGGAGACGGAGACGGAGACGGAGACGGAGACGGAGACGGAGACGGAGACGGAGACGGAGACGGAGACGGAGACGGAGACGGAGACGGAGACGGAGGAGGCGGTGGCCTGGGGGTGGTGGTGGTGAGGTGGAGTCCGCCTGCGGTGTTCACCAGTTGTCACACGCGAGGTTGTTTGATAAGAAATTGGGAATTTGGTGATGTCAGACGGTCTCCGCCCGACGGAAGCGGAGTCAGCGCTTGAACAGAAGTTAGTCGATCGCGACTGTTAGTAAAAAACACATGCTCTTTTGTGTTTAGTTCCAAACCTGTATTCTCGGCTACACGGAGAAGTGCGCACGGCTGCGTGCGATAGAGGACTCAGGACTGAGCAGTACCGGCCCACGCCGCCGCGGCGCTGGCATCGCGAGGCGCACAGTGGGCTACACATAGCGCCAGGTTGAACTAAACCACAACACCTCCCCAAGTGATTGGCCCATCACTTCACGAAAACATTCCGCGCACTACAAATACAAACTGCGACGGAAACACCAGGGTACACTACTCCGTGTATGTCTGCCGGTCCCAGGCCCCAGCGCTTGGTCGGACACTGCGGCGGGCGCCGATCGCGGCCGCCGCGGCGGGGTATCGGCACCGGGGACCCCGGCGCCGGCGCCGCGCTGGTGTGGGCACGCGGGCAGTGGCCGGCTGGGCTGCGCCGCCTGGTGGTGTCCCGGCTCGGTGTCCCGGCTCGCCAGGAGCGGGCGACAGGGCCGCAGGAACCGCCGGTTCCGCCAGCAGATTCGCCCGCTCGGCAGCTTGATGAGGTATGACCGCCGCCGGTCGATACCCACGATCACGCCGGTGCGGTCCCAGCGGCTGCTCTCGGAGTTTTGCACGTCGACGCGGCCACCGAGGTGCAGGTCCGAGGCGGCCACCGAGGTGCAGGTCCGAGGCGGCCACCGAGGTGCAGGTTCGAGAGCGGGCGGCCCGTGATTCGTGCCGACTACAGACATCCTCTGCGATCTCAGCGGCCTTCTCGTCGCACTGATCGGCAGCCCGCTGCCATTCCGCGGCGCAGGCGCGGTGCCCGACCGCAGCGGGTGTCCGAAGAGAACCGTCCGTCAGCCCGCGAGGTGTTGCGCGGCTCGAGCTGACTGTCATCGAGCTGTTCGTCATCTAGTCCGCCCCCGGCCGACGCGGCGATGATCAGTTTCTTGACGGTTTTCACGGCGGCCTCAGCGCGGCGATTGGAGCGGGGATATCGTGGCGATGACATCTCATGATGAACACCCCGCCGCTCCAGGAACCGGCGTGGCGTTGATGACGCGAACTGCGGGCCGCCATCGTGAGATGGCGGCCCGCGTCCGCAGCACTACCGGAACACCGGTAACCGGGAACAGCGTGCGGAGCTGCGTGGTCAGATGATCAGCTGATCAGCCGTCCGCGGGCAGGCAGTCACGTACGGCCAGACCGACAGCCGGGCCGCGGAGACGAGATACGTCCGGCCGGCCACGTGAAAATACTCTGCCGACACCGACTCGAAGACCCGCCTCTGCCGGTCGTCATCCCGCCATAGCGGCTCGTTGCAGTGCTCCCAAGCAGGGATGGTGCCGGTTGTCGGTCCAGGAGGCGGCGGGAGCGCCGCCTGTTGGCCGCCCGTCTCAGCGGCCGATGACACTGACGGTCTGCGCCCGTCCGTCATAGGTGGCGCTGGCAGACGAGCGGACTCCGGTGGCCGATCGTGCGCGCCACCGCGGCGCGCGGCGGCTCGGCTGGTCAGGCCCGCTCCAGCAGCGGCGGACAGCCAGCAATCCGGGCTGGGATCTGAGCGGGGAAGTCATCTAGCAGAATTTGCAGACAGACACTGTCGGGCCAGCCGAGCAGGACACCGAGCACCTCCTTCAGCACGTAGACAGTGGTGGTGATCTGACCGTCGCCCGGGGCCACCGCCGCCTCGAACAGTCCGACACAGGTGGGCGGAGTGCGGCCGGCCGACGTGAATCTGACTGACAGGCGTCATCATACCGGCCGTGATGCCCAGAGACGCCGCCATAGCCGCACCCATGACAGTGGCTTCGGTCCCGGTGCCAGGTGTACAGGTCACTGATGATTATCCAGCGGTCACTGTTGATTATCCAGCGGGATGTACGAGAAATACCTCGATTTTCGGGGTGGGCCGTACGGAGATGCTCTCAACGCACACATCGACCAGGACCAGCCTCACCTCGGCCCGGTCCGCATCCGCCGTCCGCCGCGGGCTGCAATCCGATCGCGAGCCGTCTCGGGTCCGGCCCGGCGGCTGCCGGCCGCGCGAGGAGTCGCCTCTGCAGGCAAGAGCAGCGGCTCGGGTTTCCCTGTCGCGGGTGGGCCCCTCCACCGGCTGCGGATTGGAGAACGCCTCGGCGAAATGCCCTGTTTCTCCACACGAACGACAGCAGGCGCCAGCCGCCGGTCAGCGTTCCTTATTATCAGAGTGCTGTCGCCGGCCACATCGCAAGCACCTTTCCCGCTGCTGTTGCCGATAGGCGGATAGCCATCCGACGGTGACGGGTTCTCCTCGCAGGGCGGCACTGTCCACACTCGGCCGTTTCACAAGCGCGGCGTATGTCCACAGCTCTTTGCAGAGATACTTCAGGTTCGTGAAGCATAAGCTTCAGCGCTTCTTCGTCCCGCGTGCCTGCCACAATTCGATCGCGAAACTGCACACCCCGACAGTTTGCACAAAAGCCACAGTACGCCGCGATTTCCTTAATCGCGCGCACGAAGACGTCAAACGACTCTCCCGGCTCCTGGACTCCCGCCGATTCAGTACGCGCCGATCCAGTATGACCGCTACGCTGACCGCGTAGGTCAGGTCCTCCATGGTGTTCAGCATGCCCTCGACGTCAGCTTCGGGTGAGATCTGGAGGGTGTACCACCTACACTGACCGCGTAGGTGGGACTCCATGGCGTTCAGCATGCCCTCGACGTCAGCTTAGGGTGAGATCTGGAGGGTGTACCACCTACACTGACCGCGTAGGTGGGACTCCATGGCGTTCAGCATGCCCTCGACGTCAGCTTAGGGTTAGATCTGGAGGGTGTACCACCTACACTGACCGCGTAGGTGGGACTCCATGGCGTTCAGCATGCCCTCGACGTCAGCTTCGGGTGAGATCTGAAGGGTGTACCGTATGATCCTGGTCCATGCATCATCCAGCAATGACATCAATACGACCCTCTGCTCACAGACGGGAAAGCAATGACATCAATACGGCGGCCCTCTGCTCACAGACGGGAAAGCAATGACATCAATACGACCCTCTGCTCACAGACGGGAAAGCAATGACATCAATACGGCGGCCCTCTGCTCACAGACGGGAAAGCAATGACATCAATACGGCCCTCTGCTCACAGACGGGAGGCGAGTCGAGCCGGGTCAGCAGCCGATAGTCCTGCAATGTCTGCCGCCAGGCGCCGAACTCCTTCAGCGACGCTGCAGAGGTCAGCTGCGGGGCGACGATGGCGCTCGGCGGGAGACGTGATGACGCTCGGCGGGAGACGTACGGGGGCGGCGGTAGCCTCGGACTGCACGACTGAGTCGACCCGCGGGGCGATGGACGCTCCTGCGTCAGGACGCGCTCCAGCATCGCCGTCGGACGTTCGTCCGGCTGAGAGGCCTCCTGTTGGGCCTGGGCCGCCATCTCCGACTGCCGCACGAGCAGCGCCGTCAGGCGCGCTATGCGGTCCTCACTGTGCATGGCAGACGAGCTGAGCACGCGATGACACTTACACGCACTATTCACTTAGGACAGGTATGTCCTACCGACCGCGCCATGTTTAGTTTTCAAAGTGTATTCCCGGCTACATGGAGAAGTGCGCACGGCTGCGTGCGATAGAGGACTCAGGACTGAGCAGTACCGGCACCCGCCGCCGCGGCGCTGGCATCGCGAGGCGCACAGCGGGCCACACACAGCGCTGGGTTGAACTAAAACACACCATTTTGAATATTCCGTTCATCCTAAGTTTTCAACCGAATTGATAAGACAGGTAAGTCGACAGTTGAATTTTAGTTTGTTTCTGTCGGAAACATTCAACTGAAGTGTAATATGTCAGGTCATCCGGTACAGGTCAAACAGGTGCTGGTTTGAAGGCAATAAGAGCCAGACATGTGCTCGGATCCCGGGATCTGATCTCTGGGATCTGGATCTCAGATCCACTGGGATCATAGATCCGTCTTCAACATTGGTCGACGGATCCGCCGGGATCCGAGATCGCAGGCACCATATTGCATTGGGATCCGCTCGGATCCCAGATCCGCCATTATACAGAAGTGTATTTTTAGAACCCATATTTCAAGCAATTGTCAGTACTTTCAATTCGTTGTAAATGAAACTAGCATGGGTGTATGCATTTAGTTATATTTTGTCAAGAAATACTATAATTATGGCTTAATATATGTCTGATCCGAGATCCGTTAGGATCAGAGATGCATTTTCATTGTTTATCATGGGATCCTGTGGGATCCTAGATCCGTTGCCAAATTTAATCGAGGGATTCACTGGGATCCCAGATCCACTGTTGTATTTTGTCGTGGGATCTAGTGGGATCATAGATCCAACATTGCGTTCTGTCGAGAGATCCTCTAGGGTCATAGATCCTACTTTGAGATCCATGCACATGTCTGATAAGAGCCATTCTCTTCCTTATGAGCTGTATTAAGAAAAACAAAGCGACTCCTGATGGAAGAGTAAGAGGAAACAAGTATGTGACTGTTCGAACGAATCGACACACAGATATAGTCGTGCACGCCATAGGCATGCTTATGTACACCTATTCGGACATATGTATATCATAAAGCAGTCGCGGATCCAAGTTTCGGTCAAGGAGGGCGCCACGTAGCAAAGTGGGCCCCCAGGCCTTGGTGGGCACCCTCAGGCCTTAGTGGGCACCCTCAGGCCTTAGTGGGCACCCTCAGGCCTTAGTGGGGCCCCTCAACCGTTGGTGGTCCCTTTTGACCTTGAAGACAAATGTAGGCCAGAATGGACCCCTTTAGTGCAAAATATGCCTTTCACCACATGCCAAAATGGGCCCATGCAAACCAGAATTGGCCCTCTTCAAGACAGAATGGGCCCTCTGGAGATCAAAGTGGGCCCTCTGGATGTCAGAGTGGGCCCTCTGGATGTCAGAGTGGGAAAATTTACTTGAGATTTGTTTAAAACGGAGTGATTTTTTTTCTAGTCACTTCGATCGGCTACGGGCCCCCTCGGGCTATTGGGCTCATTGGAGGCTCTGAGGGGGGGGGGGGGCATGGCCCCCTCCCCTTCCCTCCCCCGGATCCGCCACTGTCATAAAGTACAAATACTTCCATAAATCCTTCACACAGTCACATCACAACGCAGTGCGTAGCCAATCACCTGCGGTTGGCTCTAAACAAGTCGTAGATGAGTCCACTTCAGCCATTCGACAAACTCCAGTTTCTGCTCGTCTCCATAGGCAAAATACATGAGAAGCAGCATAGCACAGGGTTGCTATGCCAGAACTAAATGCAGTTCCAGATGTCACCTGGAACTTGATCGGTATCGATTCTGAAACCGTGCACCGTTGAAAAGTGCACAGTTTTAAGCGCAAAATTCGGTCGGTTTGATAAAGAGAGAATCCACCCTTCGGTGGGCATACGCTCTCTGGCTCACGATGCGAGCCATACAGCCTTAAGCATCAAGCCCAACGAAGTCGGCCGCACGGCAGAGTCACCCGACAGTCACTGGCCGACAGGTCACGTGACCTCGTCACCACCTGTCGGTGGGGCACGTGACCCGATGCACTACGCGCAGGTGGGTGTCACGTGACCTGGTGTACCGTCCGCAAGTGGTTCATCATGTGCCCCTTGCGAGAGAACACCTTGAAGCAGACAGGACAGCGAGTTTCGCCCCGGTGCAGTCCCATGTGGTGCGTCAGAGAGGTGCGCAGCGCAAACGTCTTGCCACAGACGGTGCACGGGAAACTGCGCGAAGCCGGCCTACGCGCCACCCAGCCGCCAACTGCAGCGCCGCCTACCGGCAGAAAAGAAAACTACAGTCAGCCGGGTCGCCGACGGAGGGTGCTGCAGTCGGGGCGACATCCAGCGTTGGGGTCATTACCACACGCTCTAGAGGGTGTTTGATAAATACGCGCACTCGAGAGGGGCGAAGCATTCGCCCCGCCCTCAGAAATCAGCTGTATAAACACCGCAATGAGCAAATGTGTACAGCAAGATGGTACGATGGTGGACTAACATGCAAGTTTCAAGACCGTAGGTCAATATCCTCCAAGTCAAATGACATCGCAATGACATCATTTATGACGGTTTCCGGCACAGATCGGACTCACAACCTCCGCTGCCAATGGCTGGCGCATTAGATAGGATGACAAACGGATCACAAACACCGCCTCGTCTCCAAGTATCTCTTATGCATTATGCACCACACGCAAGCATTGGACCTTTTTGCCGAGTCTATGGCCATCTCTATGATCCATGGCCAGCTCCTCACGTGAGGTTATGATCATCTCTGTGATCTAGGACCAGCTCATTATCTGAATGCATCTCGCTGCTGCTGCCGGCACTCACCACACCCGACTACATGGGCGGCGGCGGCGGCGGCGGCGGTGGCGGGGGCGGGGGCGGGAGATAGGGCGGCGGGGGCAGAGGCGACGGCGGCGGTGCGAACCCGGGCGGCGGCGGCACGCCGTGCACGTGCCGCCGGTGCTGCGCCAGATTCGTCAGCGTGCTGAACACGCGGCCACAGACCGGACAGACTGTGCGCCCCTCGTGCAGCGCCCGGTGGTTTCGCAGCGAGTCCCGGCTCTTGAACGTCTTGGGGCACATCGGGCAGCGCAAGCCGGCCATGACGTCACCTGCCGCGCACAACAGCAGCGCGTCAGGATTGCTCGTTTCCAGATACCACCTCCACGCTATGGGGGCGTGTTCACGCTCGCAGTTTGCAATTTTCCAACACGGTGGTCTACAACAGGTCACAGTGCGCATGCGCGAGTTCACGATTGGCATCAGGGCACCAGCACGTTTCCATGGTATGAGTAAGCGCTTGTTTTCCGAGCAGTATAGGGAAGAGTCCTTCGATGTTTCCGCAAAAGACTCCAACGCCAGTGCTCGCCGGTGCTCGGTGGTTCCTGGACTCTGGAGTGACCACACATTGGTGCTCCATAGCCTCTTCATCTGGTTTTGGGTGTTAATTTGGGCTCCGTTTAACTCCTGGTCATCGACGTGGCTGCGTACGCATCGCTTCAACACACCAAGAGTGCAAGTCGCAAATTGCGGCAATAACCCATTTTATTCCTTCAATGTTGTGAATGCATGTACAATATACAACAAACTACGCGAGACAAGATCGTCCTGGGGTCGGGTCCACCGGGGTTGAGGCGGGCGTCAGAGCTGTCGTATGGCGAGCTCGGTCACAGCCAAGGACCCGGAGATGGCGATGAACATACAGCACCAACCATGACAGTGGGAACCAGCAGCAGCTGCTGCCAGCCCAGGGATGATGGTATTTGTAGCTATGTCTACGTAATTGGATACCAGTACCTGTTTTCTGAATGTAACTACCCGCGGCGTAACATTGGCAAAATGTCCAATGACTTTGGAGCTGGTTCTCAAGTGCTCACTAAGCAATAAGCATGCATGTGACCGCATATGAAAGATATTTCCGGATTGTTTCGATCTCAGCAACTGGATGCTTCGCACCATCCATGGAAATCAACGAACATGTTGCTCTAAATATGTCAGTTAGGATGAAATAAAGGGCAACTAATGCAAGTTGTTAGTGTCAGAGGTAGCATTGTAACTGCCGCTACTACTTCTTCAAACCTACAGGGTGTTTCATAAAAATGTATCCACTTGGAAATCTCGCGATAGCGCCGGTAGTTTTGGTCGCAAGTCTTCAAACTTACCAGCATTGGAAAGCTGATGACATTCTAAATCACATATAGATAACCAACCCCATCGACGCTCTATTCACTCAGCTTCACCGCAGCGAAAAAGACTGAAAAAATGCGACAAAAACATAGTTATATTTCCGAAAAAGACGTGATCTTCAACAGATCTGAGGTCGCGCTTGAGCAGCAAACAGCAGGTCCTAAGCGCTGGATCGAACACGCTTGATCAGCGAACAGTAATGAACATGAAATAACATGGCACGTCTGACAACAACGAAGTTACGACACTCGGGGTACCACTCTGCCGAAGCCATGGCGGCGACCTCACATCAGATGCTCGAAGTGTCGGCCGCCCGACTCCACACAAAGCTGCATCCTGCGTCGCATGTTGGCCATAACCTTGCGGCACATGTCGGCTGTGATGGTGGCCAGGATCTCCCTCATGCTCTCCTTCAGGTCATCCAGAGTGCGTGGTTTGACCTGGTACAACTCTTCCCTTAATGAACCCCCAAAGGAAAACACATAAAGGGGGCTCAGGTCGAGTGACTTGGCTGGCCACGGAAATTCCGTCTTCTGCGAGATGAGCCGTCAGCAAACTTGGCCTTGAGTGCATCCAGGCTGACATGAGCGATGTGTGCAGTGGCACCGTCTTGTTGCATCCACATTTCGTTCCGTTCCGGATCTTCGGGAAGAACTCCTGGAGCATTGCGACGTAGCGCTCGCTAGGGGTTCTTCAGGGAAAGAGTGTACCAGGTCCAACCACGCACTCGCGAATAACCTGAAGGACAGCATCAGTGAGATCCTGGCCACCATCACAGCCGAGATGTGCCGCAAGGGCATGGCAAACATGCGACGCAGGATGCAGTTTTGTGTGGAGTCGGGTGGCCGACACTTCGAGCATCTGATGTGAGGTCGCCGCCATGGCTGGGTCAGAGTGGTACCCCGAGTGTCGTAACTTTGTTGTCAGACACCATGTTATTTCATGTTCATTACTGCTTGATGATCAAGCGTATTTGATCAAGCGCTTAGGACCTGCTGTTTGCTGCTCCAGCGCGACCTCAGATCTGTGAAAGATCACGTCTTTTTCGGAAATATAACTATGTTTTTGTCGCATTTTTTCAGTCTTTTTCGCTGCGGTGAAGCTGAGTGAATAGAGCGTCGATGGGGTTGGTTATCTATATGTGATGTAGAATGTCATCAGCTTTCCAATGCTGGTAAGTTTGAAGACTTGCGACCAAAACTACCGGCGCTATCGCGAGATTTCCGAGTGGATACATTTGAATGAAACACCCTGTACTTAACAAAACTACTACTGCTCCAAACCCCCTTGATATCCAGAACATTGATGTACCACCAATGTACCACATCGATGTACCACATCGATGTACCACCAAAGTTCTCACGAAACAGTAACCATGTTCTAATTTGTGAGCCTCTCTTAATTGACCACCCTCACAAGTCAAGATTTCACGACCTGCTTTCACCACCACCGTAGATCTGGCAAATACAACCGCTTGTACAGTCTCGCAATCATACCGATCTCCACCGATCTCCAGCAAATGGCTCATTCTCAACCACCAGACCATTCCTCCCCACTCGTCAATCCAATTGTCACTGGTCAGTCTGGCCCGAGCAGGAGGTGGAGACCACATCAAGCTCATGCTGCACAAAACAGCGGCAGAATGGCACTCATGACGGAACCGACATGACACTGACGCCGGCGACGCGCGCTCAGGGCAATGCCTGCGGGGGTGCCGGCGTGCCGCCAAATCCACCGTGCTTTCGGCGCTGGTGCTGGTAGAGGTTGGTGAGCGTGCTGAACACGCGACTACACTGGAGGCAGGTCGTGCGACCCTCGTGAAGCGCTCGGTGGTGACGAAACGAGTCCCGGTTCTTGAACGTCTTGTGGCAGATGGGGCAGCGCAAGCCGGCCGGCACACCACCTGCCGCGCACAACAGCAGCGCGTCAGAATTGCCGCACACAATTCAAACGGCTGGATGAGCCGCGGTTGTTATCAGTCCCTGCCGTCAACTGCTTCTGTGGTCACTGGGACTGTCACTTCCTGTGGTCACTGGGACTGTCACTTCCTGTGGTCACTGGGACTGTCACTCCGCACGCGAAGTGCTGAATATACTGACAGAGCATCTGCCACAGAAAGCGCGTCAGTGCCTGATGATTGGGTGTTAACCGTTTGCCAAAATACAAATACATTTTCTTGTTAGGACTCTTGGCCTTGGGGAGAAAACTCGGACAGAATATCGCGGAGAAAGCATCCGCATAACCTGATGCATTTGAGAGTTCATCATCTTCGAGTGACTAACTCAGTTCGGAGCCTTCATAATATTTTCTTGGGGTCAGATCACTGTCCAGCATCCTAAACATACCCATCCCATCAATTAATTCGAGGCGACTCGAGGCGAAAGTTTTACTCCTCCGAGAGGGCATGTGTTCGTCATATAGTTGTACCATCCACACGTCACTCGAAGAACGAACAACCGTCTATGTGTACCTGGGATTCACGCCCACTTTTCTAATGAGATTGAATCTGAGCACCAGTGTTAAACGCATTGTTTGATACCATATCGAATGGATTGGCTACTCAACACAGGTTGTTTGATAAAGCCTTACTTACTCATTTGCTTACTCGTAAAGCCGAAGGATAATTGTATGTGTACATCAAATATAGGCAGTATAGGCAAGAGTCTGGGACCACTTTGCAGTATAGGCAAGAGTCCTTCGACGTTTCCGCAAAGGGCTCCAACGCCAGTGTTCGCCGGTGCTCGGTGGTTAATGGACTCTGGAGCAGTGGTGGATCCAGGGGGGGGGGGCGTAGGGGCTGAAGCCCCTGCCTTAGAAAACGGCGCCCTCGGGTAACGCGGAGTCGAAGGCGCCGCAACGTTGTTCTTGCAAAGGATTTGCCGGCGCCGAAGGCGCCGTAGCGTTCTCGGGAGGCCGCCAGGGCGCCCATGTGCCTACCGACAGCGTCGCAGCACTCTTGAAAGGCACCCTGGCACCCTCAGAAGACAGTTTCCCGCCCTCACAACGCATTATGTCGCCCTCAGAAGGTACATCGCCACCCTCGGAAGGCATTATGCCACCCTCGGAAGGCATCATACCGCCCTTGGAAAATATATTGTCGCCCTCGGAAGACATTTTGCCGCCATCGGAGTGCATTATGCCGCCGCCCTCGGAAGACGTCTTGTCGCCCTCTGAAGGCATCTTGCCGCCCTCAGAGCACATTGTGCCGCCCTCAGAGCAATATGCCGCCTTCGGAAGGCATCCTGCCGCCCTCAGAGCGCTTTATGCTGCTCTTGGAAGGCATCATGCCGCCCTCAGAAGACATCTTGCCGCCCTTGGAAGGCATGTTGCCGCCCTCAGATCGCATTATGCCGCCCTCGGAAGGCATCATGCCCTCCTCAGAGTGCAGAGAGCATTATGCCACCCTCGTAAAGCATCACTCCGCCCTCGGAAAACATCTTGCCGCCCTCGGAAGACATTTTGTCGCCCTCGGAAGACATTTTGTCGCCCTCATAGTGCATTATGCCGCCTTCGGAGTTCGGAAGACGTCTTGTCACACTCGAAAGGCATGATGCCCTCGGAAGGTATCATACCGCCCCCGAATGGCACCTTGCCGGCCCGAAAGCGATGTGGTGTCCCGGCGCACTCAGAATGATGGCACCCTGACGTCTTCAGCTTCCCTCCGACGGCGACCTGACACCTGTGACCTTCGAAACCAATAATACGTTTTTGCCCCCTTCCCCCACTCCCAATAGCGCCCTGGATGGCGCCTACGAAGAGGCCTGGACCCCCATGAAATAACCGTGACACTTTTTTAATATGCCAGGCGAGGCGTTGAAGGTGCTGACGTATTGTACCTTTCACACTCGGGGCGCCTATAAATAGCTTGGATGAATGTCCACAGCTCCACAGAAACGTTTTCAGCGTCGGTCACCGATTTTTACGCGATTTGGTCCTAAGGACTAACGTCAAAACGAACCTCTTGCTTTAAAATATCAGGTCCATTTTGACCTTACTGGTCTCCTTCAATATTAAATTCAAGGTCCAACGACGGGAAACGCTATAGCGCCCAAAGTCACCGTCCGATCGCGACAAATTGGTCTCAAACGACTCCTTGTGCCCAGTTCCAAGATAACAAGAATGTTCAGTTGTGCCCCGTGACCTTCAACGTCAAGCCCTGTGACCTTTAATGTCAAATTCAGGGTCAAAGGACGGGATTTCCCCCGTCCTTTCCATTTTCAGAATGACAAGCATTCTTAGAGCTGTGCCCCGTGACCTTCAAGTTAGCGCCCAAAGTTGGGCGTTACAGCGTTCCCCGTCATTTGACCTTGAAGGTCACGGGGGAACAAATTTACTCTAAGAATACTTGTCATCCTGGAAATTGGCACGGGGCATCGTGAGACCATTCGTGTTGCAATCAGAAGCAAACTTTGGGCGCTACGGCGCCCCCGTCCTTTTACATTGCATTTTACCTTGAAGGAGACCTGTAAGGTCAAAATGGACCTGATTCTGGGAAACAGGCGGTTCGATTTGATCTTGAGTCCAAATGTCAAATAGTGAAATCGGTAACCGACGCTGAAAAGTTGTATAATCCCCTTGGATTGGCGCGACCCAATAAGAACGACTCAACTGTCGTACCACATTTTTTTTTACAGTGGAATAAAGGCAATTCTCGAATCTGGTCACATTTATTATTCCGATATATTGATGGACATGTTCTCAAACACTTTTTAATCTCCGAGTATGTGTATGTTGCTCCGAATTGGCCTAATGACATAGGCCTCACATATGTATTTTATGTATGCCCAAATATGGGCATAACAAAATCTAAAAAATTATTTATCTATTTTTGATCGCCTCTCAGTTGTTTGTCAAACTGACATGTTGAGCGAAGACTTAAAATAGATGCAACATAAGGTACGGAACGTTTCACGTCAATATCTATCAGTTTTCAAGATATTGAGAAATTGCCCCCCCCCCCCCAACGGGGGCGCGGGTTAACCCTATTTGTAACAGGGGGGGGGGGCGGATTCCGCCCCCTCATGTTTTTCGCAGATATCTCCAGAACGGCTGGGAGCAGGTCCATGAAATTTTGGGACTTTTCATAGAATTGAATACCGCATTTGGAGTAATTTTTTTTAGTTTTTAACCTGAATAGAGGCGGTTCCAGGGCACAGTTTTGGGTAGGTTCGGAGGCGACATTTGGCGATAATACGGAAATGCGATCTTCACGGTTTCTTCCTAACTTCCTCAAGTATGAAGGAGTTACATCGGTTTACGGTGATTGCAACAAGTGCAAATTAGTTGATGTTATTGAAATATCATAAAAATTGCATGGCAGAGGTGGTTTCAGGGGCTTGAAAAAGGGGGGGGGGGGGTTCCAGGAAGTATTCAATGCTTGGCGGGAAGCCAATAGAGCGATGTAATGGACATTTATAGCTATCAAGATGTAAAAGGTAGCTTCTGCTTCCATTATTTGCATAATTTATTACATATAGAGTTTCAGGGGCGTGTTCAGGCACATGAAAAGGGGGGGGGGGGTGATTGACATGATGACGATATGCCAGCGATAACGGCGCAATAGACGTTTACCTTATAATGATATATGCACATATGAGGCCAGAAAAGGGAATAAAGTCATTTTTTTTGCAGAGGCGCGCTCAGGAATGGAAAAAGGGAGTCATATTATTGCAAGGAAACTAAGAGGCATGGGCGTACAATGACATAACATACTGCAGTTTTCGGATGAAACACGCACCACAGGCTACTCTACGAACGATTATAAGATAATAGGCGAGTCCAGGTAGGGTAAAAAGGGGGTAAGCAATGCTAATTGAAGTTGTAAGTGAAATAGTCACTGTTGACTAGTTAGTATCATAATAGCGGATAATATACTTATCAAAAGGTCTTGCGCCGCCCCAGTTTGGATCTTGGATACGCCTATGATGAAGTACAACATGCAAAAAGGAACTATCTACGATCAGTAACATAGTTATAGTGCTGGGTAGCAACTTGTCTGCGGTTAATATTTGTTTCCAATTTTACCTCCCTTTTTCACTAACCTGGTACCGCCTATGGCAAAAATATGATTTATAACTGTTTTGTCTAATGTCACAATCACATACCATTTCATTTATCAAAACAAAAACAAAAAAAATATTACGCATTTACTTCACCCCCATATTGAGTGACCTGCACACGCCTATGATTTTTGAATTTGCAAACGTCACCGTTAAATATCAATTTCCAATTCAATCTCTATCGATTCCTATTGGTTGTGTTAAAATCGGTCGATAAACATGAAAGCTATGTTGGATCAAAAATACCACTAAGATTTGTCGTTTTTGCCCCCCTGTTGCCCCCCTATCCAAAATGTAGAGTTTTGTATTATTTAGAAATGTAGATCGTGTTGAGGGAAACCAAACACCGTTTCATTTTTGAAAATCGGACGGGTAGATCTCGAGATCTCCGGGGGGCGGAATCCGCCGCCCCCCCCCCCCCCCCTGTTACAAATAGGGGTAGCCAGGAGCCTGTTACAAATAGGGTTAAGGAAGGGGCATATTTGACCCGTTTAATTGACATATTGGATTGGCGCCCCTTTGAACCATGCCGCCCCTGTCACCGAGGAAATATGCCGCCCTCGGGCCTGACGCCCCCTGCCCTAGAAAATCCTGGATCCGCCACTGCTCTGGAGTGACCACACATTGGTGCTCTGTAGCCTCTTCATCTGGTTTTGGGTGTTAATTTGGGCTCCGTTTAACTCCTGGTCATCGACGTGGCTGCGTACGCATCGCTTCAACACACCAAGAGTGCAAGTCGCAAATTGCGGCAATAACCCATTTTATTCCTCCAATGTTGTGAATGCATGTACAATATACAACACACTACGCGAGACAAGATCGTCCTGGGGTCGGGTCCACCGGGGTTGAGGCGGGCGTCAGAGCTGTCGTATGGCGAGCTCGGTCACAGCCAAGGACCCGGAGGTGGCGATAAACATACAACACCAACCATGACAGTGGGAACCAGCAGCAGCCGCTGCCAGCCCAGGAATGATGGTATTTGTAGCTATATCACATCGATGTACCACCGATGTAACACCAATGTACCACATCGATGTACCACCAATGTACCACATCGATGTACCACCAATGTACTACCTATGTACCACCAATGTACCACATCGATGTACCACCAATGTACCACATCGATGTACCACCAATGTACTACCTATGTACCACCAATGTACCACATCGATGTACCACCAATGTACCACATCGATGTACCACATCGATGTACCACCAAAGTCCTCACGAAACAGTAACCATGTTGTAATTTGTGAGCCTCTCTTAATTGACAACCCTCACTAGTCCAAGATTTCACGACCTGCTTTCACCACCACCGTTGATCTGGCAAATACAACCGCTTGTACAGTCTCGCAATCATACCGATCTCCAGCAAATGGCTCATTCTCAACCACCAGATCATTCCTGCCCACTCGTCAATCCAATAGTCACTAGTCAGTCTGGCCCGAGCAAGAGGTGGAGACCACATCAAGCTCATGCTGCACAAAACAGCGGCAGAATTGCAGGCTCATGACGAAGCCGACATGACACTGACGCCCGTGACGCGCGCTCAGGGCAATGCCTGCGGGGGTCCCGGCGTGCATCCACCGTGCTTTCGGCGCTGGTGCTGGTAGAGGTTGGTGATCGTGCTGAACACGCGACCACACTGGGGGCAGATCGTGCGGCCCTCGTGAAGCGCCCGGTGGTTTCGCAGCGAGACCTGGCTCTGGAACCTATTGTGGCAGACGGGGCAGCGCAAGCCGGCCGGCACACCACCTGCCGCGCACAACAGCAGCGCGTCAGAATTGCCGCACAACAGCAGCGCGTCAGAATTGCCGCACAACAGCAGCGCGTCAGAATTGCCGTACACAATTCAAACGGTAGGATGAGCCGCGGTTGTAATCAGCCGCTGCCGTCAACTGCTTCTGTGGTCACTGGGACTGTCATTCGCACGCAAAGTGCTGACTACTGGCAGAGCATCTGCCACAGTCAGTGTCTTATGAACGGGTGTTAACCGTTTGCCAAAATACAAATAAATGTCCTTGTTAGGACTCTTGGCCTTGGGGAGAAAACTCGGACAGAATATCGAGGAGAAAGCATCCGCATAACCTGATGCATTTGAGAGTTCATCATCTTCGAGCGACTAACTCAGTTGGAAACCTTCATAATATTTCCCTGGGGTCAGATCACTGTCCAGCAATGTTTGATACCATATCGAGTGGATTGGCTATTCAAAACAGGTTGTTTGATAAAGCTTTACTTACTCGTTTGCTTACTCGTAAAGCCGAAGGATAATTGTATGTGTACATCAAATATAGGCAGTATAGGCAAGAGTCTGGGACCACTTTGCAGTATAGGCAAGAGTCCTTCGACGTTTCCGCAAAGGGCTCCAACGCTAGTGTTCGCCGGTGCTCGGTGGTTCCTGGACTCTGGATCAGTGGCGGATCCAGGGGGGGGGGGGCGTAGGGGGTTGAAGCCCCTGCCTTAGAAAACGGCGCCCTCGGGCACCGCGGCGTCGAAGGCGCCGCAACGTTGTTCTTGCAAAGGATGCGCCGGCGCCGAAGGCGCCGTAGCGTTCTCGGGAGGCCGCCAGGGCGCCCATGTCTCTACCGACAGCGTCGCAGCACTCTTGAAAGGCACCCCCTGGCACCCTCAGAAGAGAGTTTGCCGCCCTCACAACTCATTATGTCGCCCTCAGAAGGTACAAAGCCGCCCTCGGAAGGCATTATGCCACCCTCGGAAGGCATCATACCGCCCTCGGAAAACATCGTGTCGCCCTCGGAAGACATTTTGCCGCCATCGGAGTGCATTATGCCGCCCTCGGAAGGCCCTCGGAAGATGTCTTGTCGCCCTCTGAAAGCATCTTGCCGCCCTCAGAGCACATTATGCCGCCCTCAGAGCAATATGCCGCCTTCAGAAAGCATCCTGCCGCCCTCAGAGCGCATTATGCCGCTCTTGGAAGGCATCATGCCACCCCGAAAGACATCTTGCCGCCCTCGGAAGGCATGTTGCCGCTCTCAGATCGCATTATGCCGCCCTAGGAAGGCATCATGCCCTCCTCAGAGTCCATAGAGCATTATGCCGCCCTCGGAAAGCATCACTCCGCCCTCGGAAAACATCTTGCCGGCCTCAGAAGACATTATGCCGCCTTCGGAGTTCGGAAGACGTCTTGCCACCCTCGAAAGGCATCTTGCTACCCCCGGAAGGTATCACACCGCCCCCGAATGGCACCTTGCCGGCCCGAAAGCGATGTGGTGTCCCGGCGCACTCAGAATGATGGCACCCTGACACCTTCAGCTTCCCTCTGACGGCGACCTGAAACCTCTGACCTTCGAAACCAATAATACGTTTTTGCCCCCTTCCCCCACTCCCAATAGCGCCCTGGATGGCGCCTACGAAGAGGCCTGGACCCCCGTGAAATAACCGTGACACTTTTTTTGAATATGCCTGGCGAGGCGTTAAAGGTGCTGACGTATTGTACCTTTCACACTCGAGGCGCCTAGAAATAGCTTGGATGAATGTTCATGATGTCCACAGCTCCACAGCAACGTTTTCAGCGTCGGTCACCGATTTTTACGCGATTTGGGTCCCAAGGACTAACGTCAAAACGAACCTCTTGCTTTAAAATACCAGGTCCATTTTGACCTTACTGGTCTCCTTCAAGATCAAATTCAAGGTCCAACGACGGGGAACGCTGTAGCGCACAAAGTCACCGTCCGATCGCGACAAATTGGTCTCAAACGACTCCTTGTGCCCAGTTCCAAGATAACAAGAATGTTCAGTTGTGCCCCGTGACCTTCAAAGTCAAGCCCTGTGAACTTTCATGTCAAATTCAGGGTCAAAGGACGGGATTTTCCCCCGTCCTTTCCATTTACAGAATGACAAGCATTCTTAGAGTTGTGCCCCGTGACCTTCAAGTTAGCGCCCAAAGTTGGGCGTTACAGCGTTCCCCGTCATTTGACCTTGAAGGTCCCGGGGAACAAATTTACTCTAAGAATACTTGTCATCCTGGAAATTGGCACGGGGCATCGTTTGAGACCATTCGTGTTGCAAGCAGAGGCAAACTTTGGGCGCTACGGTATCCCCGTCCTTTTACATTGAAGTTTACCTTGAAGGAGACCTGTAAGGTCAAAATGGACCTGATTCTGGGAAACAGGAGTTTCGATTTGATCTTGAGTCCAAATGTCAAATAGTAAAATCGGTAACCGACGCTGAAAAGTTTTATAATCCCCTTGGATTGGCGCGACCGAATAAGAACGACTCAACTGTCGTAACACATTTGTTTTTTGTACAGTGGAATAAGGGCAATTGCCGAATTGGTCATTTATTATTCCGATATATTGATGGACATGTTCTCAAACACTTTTTAATCTCCGAGTATGTGTATGTTGCTCCGAATTGGCCTAATGGCATAGGCCTCACATATTTATTTCAATGTATGCCCAAATATGAGCATAACAAAATCTAAAAATGTATTGATCTATTTTTGATCGCCTCTCTGTTGTTTGCCAAACTGACATGTTGAGAGAAGACTTAAAATGGATGCAACATAAGGTACGGAACGTTTCACGTCAATATCTATCAGTTTTCAAGATATTGAGAAATTGACCCCCCCCCCCCCCCCCCCCACCGGGGGCGCGGGTTAAGGAAGGGGCATATTTGACCCGTTTAATTGGCATATTGGATTGGCGCCCCTCTGAACCATGCCGCCCCTGTCACCGAGGAAATATGCCGCCATCGGTCCTGACGCCCCCTGCCTTAGAAAATCCTGTATCCGGCACTGCTCTGGAGTGACCACACATTGGTGCTCCATAGCCTCTTCATCTGGTTTTGGGTGTTAATTTGGGCTCCGTTTAACTCCTGGTCATCGACGTGGCTGCGTACGCATCGCTTCAACTTGAACACCAAGAGTGCAAGTCGCGAATTGCGGCAATAACCCATTTTATTCCTCCAATGTTGTGAATGCATGTACAATATACAACAAACTACGCGAGACAAGATCGTCCTGGGGTCGGGTCCACCGGGGTTGAGGCGGGCGTCAGAGCTGTCGTATGGCAAGCTCGGTCACAGCCAGGGACCCGGAGATGGCGATAAACATACAGCACCAACCATGACAGTGGGAACCAGCAGCAGCCGCTGCCAGTCCAGGAATGATGGTATTTGTAGCTATATCTACGAAATTGGATACCCGTACCTGCTTTCTGAATGTAACTACCCGCGGCGTAATATTTGGCAAAATGTCCCGATGACTTTAGAGCTGGTTATCAAGTGCTCACTAAGCAATAAGCATGCATGTGACCGCATATGAAAGATATTCCCAGATTGTTTCGATCTCAGCAACTGGATGCTTCGCACCATCCATGCAAATCAACGAACATGTTGCTCTAAATATGTCAGTTAGGGTGAAATAAAGGCCAACTCATTCAAGTTGTTAGTGTCAGAGGTATCATTGTAACTGCCGCTATTACTTCTTCAAACCTACTTAACAAAACTACTACTACTCCAAACCCCCTTGATATCCAGAATATTAATGTACCACCAATGTACCACATCGATGTACCACATCGATGTACCACCAAAGTTCTCACGAAACAGTAACCATGCTGTAATTTGTGAGCCTCCCTTAATTGACGACCCTCACTAGTCCAAGATTTCACGACCTGCTTTCACCACCACCGTAGATCTGGCAAATACAACCGCTTGTACAGTCTCGCAATCATACCGATCTCCACCGATCTCCAGCAAATGGCTCATTCTCAACCACCAGACCATTCCTGCCCACTCGTCAATCCAATTGTCACTGGTCAGTCTGGCCCGAGCAGGAGGTGGAGACCACATCAAGCTCATGCTGCACAAAACAGCGGCAGAATGGCAGACTCATGACGGAACCGACATGACACTGACGCCGGCGACGCGCGCTCAGGGCAATGCCTGCGGGGGGGCCGGCGTGCCGCTCAATCCACCATGCTTTTGCCGCTGGTGCTGGTAGAGGTTGGTGAGCGTGCTGAACACGCGACCACATTGGGGGCAGATCGTGCGGCCCTCGTGAAGCGCTCGGTGGTGACGAAACGAGTCCCGGCTCTTGAATATCTTGAAGCAGATGGGGCAGCGCAAGCCGGCCGGCACACCACCTGCCGCGCACAACAGCAGCGCGTCAGAATTGCCGCACACAATTCAAACGGCTGGATGAGCCGCGGTTGCAATCAGTCCCTGCCGTCAACTGCTTCTGTGGTCACTGGGACTGTCACTTCCTGTGGTCACTGGGCCTGTCACTTCGCACGCAAAATGCTGACTATACTGGCAGATCATCTGCCACAGAAAGCGCGTCAGTGCCTGATGATCGGGTGTTAACCGTTTGCCAAAATACAAATACATTTTCTTGTTAGGACTCTTGGCCTTGGGGAGAAAACTCGGACAGAATATCGTGGAGAAAGCATCCGCATAACCTGATGCATTTGAGAGTTCAACATCTTCGAGTGACTAACTCAGTTAGAAACCTTCATAATATTTTCCTGGGGTCAGATCACTGTCCAGCATCCTAAACACACCCATCCCATCAATTAATTCGAGGTGACTCGAGGCGAAAGTTTGACTCCTCCGAGAGGGCATGTGTTCATCATATAGTTGTACCATCCACACGTCACTCGAAGAACGAACAACCGTCTATGTGTACCTGGGATTCACGCCCACTTTTGTAATGAGATTGAATCT
Source organism: Chirona hameri (assembly GCA_036785665.1). Classification (NCBI taxonomy): domain Eukaryota; kingdom Metazoa; phylum Arthropoda; class Thecostraca; order Balanomorpha; family Balanidae; genus Chirona; species Chirona hameri. The sequence goes on along the minus strand of JAXIVJ010002790.1, from coordinate 46,881 downwards.
GAACACCAGTGTTAAACGTATTGTTGTGTATATCAAAGTCGGACTTTGCAAAAGGTTTGCTTTCTCAAACAACTATAGCGACTTGAAAACTGCCAACAGTTGAATCGTTGCATCTTACTGATTTATGATTGTCTTGATTTATGTAACACATATTGCAAGTAGATTCTAATGATAATATCATATTCGCATTGGCAGACTGGTAAAGCCATTTGTATTCAAGAGCAAAAACGATGCAAATATATTTTATCGTTAAAAGTATATTCGTGCTGCATGAAGAATCCTTTCTCCAAACGAGGAAAAAAATGGCAAACAGGATACGCTAAAGCTGTCGAACTTCAGCACGGTATAGATTCCGAGCGCAGCGCCCGTCAAATACAATATGAAACAATATAGTACAATATGAAACGTGCACGTGCAGCGGTGTTTTCCAATGTTTAGGACATAAACATAAGAATGTACCGTTTTGACAATCTAAAGTAAAGTTAAACGTGTATAGCAACACTGACGGGGTAGGTGTCGACAGCTCCTGTTATTCTGAAAATCCTTGCGCACGACTCAAAATGAATAAATCTCACTGTTCAGTGTTCAGCTTCCTTTCTCTACAAAGACTAACCATATCAGTGGAATAGAATGAACCACATCTTTACTGTGGATACAACATATCAAGTGTGAAAATTGAAAGTCCACGCTCCACTCACGGATCCTGTACAATGTACACAGCGTACACTCAGGACAATTCCGGACAGTTTAACCAGGATCGACCCCGGACACCTCTCTACTTGCGACGTTTCTACCACTTCACCCGGTCCCTCCCCGGACACGATCATCGTGCGATCATCGTGCGATCATCGTGCGATCATCGTGCGATCATCGTGCGATCATCGTGCGATCATCGACCACCGATCACACGTGATCCAGCTGGGCAAGGGACTTCTACTCCCGGGGTGAAGTCATGGTGAAGGGCGCCTGCGATTCGTGGACGGGGGCTGACTGCGGCAGCGGAGCCGGGCCGGATCGACCCGCTCCGTGGAAGGTGCGCCGGTGCTCGGACAGATTGGAAAGCGTGCCGAACACGCGGCCGCAGAGCGGACAGACTGTGCGCCCCTCGTGCAGCGCCCGGTGGTTTCGCAGCGAGTCCCGGCTCTTGAATATCTTGAAGCAGACGGGGCAGCGCAAGCCGGCCGGCACACCACCTGCCGCGCACAACAGCAGCGCGTCAGAATTGCCGCACAACAGCAGCGCGTCAGAATTGCCGCACAACAGCAGCGCGTCAGAACTGCCGCGTAGCAGCACCACAGCGTTTAGCCACCGTACACCGCACGATGTAACTGCGCCACACGAAACTTTTCATGGGTAGACTAACCAACTGGCATCTCATTCTACCCACACGCTCCATCTCCACGGAGTCGTTTGGGTTTATCATGACTGGCGAGGTCTCTTCGCCCCGGAACGTAGAGATACTCCGTTTCATCTCTCAGTGAATAAACACGGTCGGTACTGTGACAGATAGCAACGTTCCAGGTCCGTTGTCCTCTGCTCCTCCTCACAAATGCACAGAGATGCATCAACGCACTGTCGCACACGGTCTGAGGCAGAGTTGTGGACAGCGTTTGACCTGCAGATTGAGCGTTATTCTGTCTGGCCAGGCCGTCCAGGCAGTAGCACCTCCACAGTGCTTCTGGAAACGTGTGTATGCTAACCAAAGAACTAAAACACCACTAATATTCTTCTCCGCACGTAGTATAAGAAAGCGACACCGCATTTTCCTATCGTTTTGACTTAACAGCGTGTTCACAATAATATTTCAAACGGCATAAAAATGTGAATGTATATTTCCCATCCTTGGTAATGTTTTACAACGCGCTGCAGTTTGAAGATATGCCATTGACACATTGACATGGGACTTAACACGTGATAGCAACGTACACACCTTGCTTGTTGTCAACACACAAACTTTCAAAATGCCCTTTCATCAATTATTTTCACAAAAGCAACGTCCTCCACGGCACCGCGGCATTCCGACGCGAGCGTGCTGTCCCACGCCGCGCGCCGCAGTACATCTCTGTACGAAACAGCCCTGTCCAGGCCCCGTTCACGAGCTGCTATCACCGCGCGCCGCAGTACATCTGTACGAAACAGCCCTGTCCAGACCACGTTTACGACCTGCTATCAGCCTGGCTGCGAGCCTTTGCTGAAAAGCAGCAGCGCAAGGCGGCTAACTCAGACTGGCGCCGGCCGACTCGGGCGGTATTGAACTGGCCTATGCAAGGCGGCAGCGTCAATGCTCACACCAGCGTTTGTAGCAGCACCAGAGCTTGTAAACACCAGCACTAGGTGTTCGTGAACCAGGTGCGGTTCGTAGTGGGGCTGTCTGGCCCACTCGAGCGGCACACGCCTACTCGGGACGTGCTGGGGACGTGCTCGGGACGTGCTGGGGACGTGCTCAGGGCGCGCTCTCGGGGCGCGCTCTCGGGGCGCGCTCTCGGGGCGCGCTCTCGGGGCGCGCTCTCAGGGCGGCAGCTCTACGCCGCCATGCTCGGGGTGTAGGCGCTGCAGGTGCAGGCGCAGGTAGGCGCGTCGGCTGAAGATGTGTCCGCAGACCGGGCAGACGGTGCGGCCGCGGTGCACCTCGCGGTGTAAGCGCAGCGAGTCGCGGTGCCAGAACATCGCCCCGCACTGGTCACACCGGTGCGACCCGGCCGGACGCGGCGCGTCTGCAACAGACAGACGCGGCGCACCGTGGCGTCAGCACCGCCGCCGCTGACGCGGGGCAGGGGGTGTCGCGGCCGGCACCGGCTGCGGCGGAGTGAAATACGCAAGGGGGTGAAATCACGCCCAGAATGTACAGAAATATTGCGTGATTGTTGACGGATCACTAATCACTAAATCGCAGGATGCTGTGATGCAGATAAAATTATACTCGTGAAAATGTTTACTTTTTGTGAGCAATAACAGCATAGGCATTAAGCAGACCCTTCAATGAATCGCAAACTATGTACCGAACAGCATATAACGCTGCATCCAGCAAGAGGACTACCCTTTGCTACACCCTGGGCCGGCTATACGCGATGTGACGGCTGACGACCTCCGACGGAGAGGTGTGAACATGGAACGCAACCGCAATGTCTGTGTCCGAACGCATTGTCCGAACGTGGGTATCGACGTCGCCGGATATCCACGTCCATGTTTATGTTTCCTGCTGAGGGTGACCAGAGGACCGACAACTTCTCCCACTCCAATCCAGGTGGCCAGGTGTTCAGGCGACCGCAGTTCTTCACTTCACCAGCGCCTGTGCAATGCGTACACAGCACCACAACCGCCACCGGACGGCCGGCGACGCGACATACCCACAGCAGGGAGCCATCCATCCCCACTTTTCCCCGCTGGTGGCACTGCATCGCCACACAGATGGTTAGAACACCGAACGGGAATCACCGTCAGCCGAGATGGGACGTGCCAGTCGCGTTCAGTACGGACAGGCCAGCATTGAGAGGTCTCCAACCGGGCCTATGTGCCGCGATCATGGGACAACCAACCGAGCAGTGTGCACCAAGAGCGGAACGGCCCCTACTCAAAGATGGAACTACGTGACGCACGGATGATTGCGCGTCGGTGACGGCCGACCAAGACATCCCGGTGCGCGGCAGACTACTCGGCAAATAACCCCGGAAGAAGCGAGCTCGGAGGAAGTCACGACCGAGAATCTCACAGCGCCAACCAACAAGTGGCTGCCGCACCTGGCCGCGCACATCAGATAACTGGCCGCACACTAGCCGGCCGGTTACCACCAACAACGTGACCATTAGCCTCCGACGCGCTCACTGCTGGCCGGGCCTGGCCGCGGCGTGCCGGACCACCGGCCCATCCTCTGAGCCAGCCGACTGGCCGGACAGTGACCGAGACGACGCCGAGACGACGCCGAGGAGCGCCGAGGAGCGGCGGCGGCGGCGGCGGCGGCGAAGGCGACGGCGTTTGCGCGCAACACTATATCATCAACTGTCGCTACGTTATAGCTAAAATGAGTTTACCGTTACGTTATAGGTAGCGTTACCGTTACGTTATAAACTGATGTTTTGGGTAACAATGACGAGAAAGGCACAGACAAATATTTTCGAACAGTTTCAAATAGAGGAGAATCGCATCAGGTGCTGCCCCTGCTCGGATAGGGTGAAGCAACTTTTGTATGGCCTTATCTGGTAAATTTACAGATGATTAGACCGCCGGCGTAATACCACCTCACCAGTGAGCGCCTAGCACAGACAGCGAGTAGGATACTTTGAATAGCAACTTATAGCGTTTAACCATATCCGGTATATGCCACCAAATATGCAGGCATGCACTGTAAAGCCATTGATATACTTACTTGTTTCAATATATACATAGCATCAACTATGAAATATATTTCAAAGCTGTAAATCGCTACAATTAGAAACGAAGTCTGAGAAATTTGTGCAGGAAATTTGGGATGTGCAGGAAAATTTAAATAATTACACCTCAACTTTTCCTTTTTCATCAAGAGATGAAGATGTTATTAGGATAAGAAATGCTACGATTGAAATGCTTTTACGAGATTATCACGTAAAATGTCTCATTTACCGAGACAAGGGGGCAGCACCTGATGTCAGAGGTAAGAAAAAGGACTAACCTTGCGCTGTGCCGTCTTCTGATGATGCATGGGGCGCCAGCACGTCACCGCCAACTGAAAAACAAACATCCAATAATGGCGTCGCTGAGACGAGAAAACAATCACAATACCAGTTAATAACGAACATTACAGAATGACGCACTTGGGTCATATTCGAATACAACTTAAAATTGTTCTGAAGAAGCATGGCGAAAGGTAACACAAGCCATGATCACATCACACGTTTTTTGTCAACCAAACGCACATTTAGGCGAGAACTAATAGCGCTCGCCGCTGTTCCTCCAACACGTCTGGCGCTGGTGCGGCTGTGGCCACCTACCTCGGTCCGACAGGCCGGAGAACAGCCCGCCCATGTCGTGTGAGCTCGCCGAGTGATCCGACCCATCAAACTGCGACGCTTCGAACGTTGACACCTGGCCCAGCGTGGCCTCCAAACTAGCGTCATCGTCATCGTCCGCAATGTCTATTTTCTCCACTTTGATGCCATAGTCTTGCTGCTGGGCGGCTGGCTGTGGCGGTGGCGGAGGTTCACGCTGTGGCGGGGGCGGCGCCGCCAGCTCGGCGACTGACACGGGCGGGGGCGGGGGCGGGGGCGGCGGCAGGGCTGCTCCTGCTATCACATCGCCAGCCGGGTCCCGCGGCACCGAGCCTGCCGCCGGCGGCGCGGCCGACACCGCCGACTGCACGTGCTGCACATGCTGCACGTGCTGCACGAGCGCCGGGGAGCCGGGCCGGCTGTCAGAGGAGCCAGAGAGCCGGCGCCGCTTGTGGCGAGGCGAGGCCGGAGCGTCGGTGGACTCGCGGGGCCGCGGCCGGCCGGGCGGCGGCGGCGGACCGCCTGACAGGCGGAACCGGTCTGGTGGCCGCTCCCGCGGTGCCGGCGGCGGCTGAGACCGCGGCACCTAAGTGGCGGGAAACATGATACATGTTAATAATTCTGAAAGGTAACATACCAATGACATAACAGAATCATCAAACAGCAACCAGCTGCTGTTGAGCAGAATATCCCCCCCAAAAAAAAACCGTTTTGGGTCTGCCTCATTCTTGATCCTTGCTTTTAGGTCTCATGCAGGAAACCAACTTGTAATATATGTAGCTTCAGATGGTATCATTCTACATACCTCAAGATGGATACAATTTGTAACAAAAAAGAAGAAAAACATGCAGTATGCAAACACCCACCTGGTCTTCCTCCTCATCCCCTGAGAGACCTTTGACTTGTAGCATCTCTGCTGTCTTCAAGAAGCTTGCTAGCTGACTCTGAAGTACATTGACTTCTCCTTTGTACACAAATTCTACCACAGCCGCAATGTCAACATATGATGTATCCTTCAAGAAGAATAATGGATGTTGACATGGGTTATCCTGCAAGAAGAGGAAATATATAAACGATGGAGATCAAACAAGTGCAGAACGCAATATCAGTACCACTGCTACAGGTTGAGATCTAGAGGATTGATGTGTCATCAATTGGCTTGGAGAACTTCAACTCAGAGCAAATCAGCACTCCAGCTGATAGGTGTACACTGTACAGGTAATAAATGAAAGCAACTTGAAAAACTGTGAATAGCATTACAACCCAAACACAACTTAATTATGCTTTGACATCATTCAGCTACCTGAACAAAGTTCATGCAAAAGTCTGACAGTTTGTCTACTAGAATGCCTGAATCACAAAATGTGTAACAATTCAAAACAGACGACTCACCTTAAACAGATCTCTGAAATATGGACTGCATGCAGACAGCATCATTCTGTGGGCCTTTATCTTCTTGCCCTCACAGCACAAAGTAATATCCACCAGCTCCTCATCTTGTCTAAGGTTGTCAAACACTGATGTCACACTATTTTGAAAGTTGTTCCACTTCAGGCAAAACTTCTGAGATGCAGCCATAATTATCTGGAAACAAATAACATATTGTGTGGTCATAAGTTTCCTAGATCAAAATAAATATATTGTGGACCAGGGGTATAGGATCCTATTCAGTTGATGGGGGCTTGAGGGGGCTTCAGCGTTCATCCCCCTCAACTTAGAAGCAGATACAGCAACAATACAAGACATACAGCAAGACATACAGCAACAATACAAAGGGAAAGGATACAAAATACCAAGACAAATAAAAACTAAAATTAAGATATCATGTATATACAATTAAATAACTATTCATGATGGGAAAATCAGATGCTGGGCCCCTGTCTGCCCCTCTAGCTCAGTAAGGAGAGCCGCGCTGGACTTCTGACCATCCCGGTAGTGGCAGGCCGGGTTCGAGTCGCTTCGGCTCTCGCTATTTGCCCGACTGGGATGGCCAGCGGCCGGTTGCAGCAGTCGCACTCAATGTCAGGTGACGTCAGACTTCAGAGGGCGGGGCGGATCGTGTCCAGGTATCTTGGGAGTTGGGCATGTATAATGTTTGCCTTTAAATTCTGCCGGCTGCCAGGAATTGCCCAATTGGATGGTGGGGGTCAAGATCTGCACAGCAAGCTCTGCTTAGCTCGGGTCCTGACCTCAGAAATCCGTCCATTCAAAAAGTTCGGACTAAATTTACAAAAAAGATGAGATTAAACTGTTTTGGGTATGCTAGGCTGGAACCGAGTTCAGCCCTCTCAGCTGATTTTGAGAAACTACACCCCTGCTATGGACAGGGTTGGCACAGTTTTGCCCACTGACCAGTTTTGCCCGGTTTAAACAGTGGTTTAAACCGGGCGGGTAAAACTAGTTTTTGCCCATGTGGGCAAAACTCATTGCCAAGTGGGCAAAACTCACTGGCTCACTGTTTGTTTTATTTGCAATTTGCTTCAAAACTCTATTTTATACGATTTTCCAAACATTTATAATTTTTCCACCAAAAATGGCATGACATGACGTCATTAAAACGTCATTATCGCCGAAAATACAACATCAATTTCATTGAGAGTTGGTGAGAAGACAGACTTGATGCAGCATAAGGTACAGAAAGTTTCACGTTGATATCTATCATAGTTTTCAGGTTATTGAGAAAATCCGGGAGGGGCAGATACTTCTGATAAGGTTTGAGCTAGAAGTACCTATCTCACCTATTGTACCTACCTATAGTTTGTTTTATTTTGATTGCACAATTGCCATTCAGTTGCTGGCACTAGGTCCAAAAAGCAATTTATTGACGCGTCAATTTTTTTTTATGCAAAGTGGGCGGAAGTTGTCATAAGTACTGTACTTAAAGGGACATTCCCACCTTAACATTAGTTTTGAGTTGAGATAGCCGTGTTGTTGGATTTGCTTTTAAATTAAGTAGGGTAGCAGTTAAAACAACCACATAGGTCTATTCGAAAAGAAATTGGAGCTTGGTCTTGACAATTGTAACAAATAAACCCCATGTGTATTTGAACAGGGGTTTAAAGCCGATGACGTCACCTCTCTTTACCAAATGGTGATGATAGTCGACTTGTTTTAAGGTTAGACTTGGAGATATTTGCGTGTTGCAAATGGTTTGGTAATTGGTTTGTTTTGTATTCAAAGCGCCAGAATTGTCTCGAAATAATTGTGCCATACTTTGGCAGCGTAAAGTATTTCTATATAGCTCTCTAGAGCTCAATTTGACGTCATCAACCCAAATATTAAAACTTAACTTTTTATGAAATTGAGCACTGTTTGCGAGAAACAAATGTCATAATCGTGCTCGGCAGCAATTACTTTATATTTTGCACCACAAAGTTGTACATTTGACAACTTTTTGGAAGGTGGGAGTGTCCCTTTAAAGGGATATTGCCACCTCGCAGGCCAATATGGAGTTTGTGGAGTGTATCGGTAGATTAACCCGCGAGTTACTGGGGGGGGGGGGGGGGTATTTTTTGCCCCCTCCCGTTATTTTGCAATAATTCCTAAACGAACACCGGTATCGTCACTAAACTTGCAGTACCTTCTCTCACATCAATTCTACACATGTTGGCAAAAGGAAAAATATGAGGCTATGATAGGTCAACCGGGAATGACGTCAGAGTGACGTCATGTTCTTCGGTTTTTGTTGCAAAATAATGGTTTGCGGAAACCGCTGTCAAAGGTACGATATTTGAGATAAACTAAATTGTTTTAAATAAAATTACTGAAAATAGACCGGACTATCAAACTGCTATTTCGGATTTTTGAGGGGGTTTTTATTCAAAATTTTGAGAAATCCAAATACATTTTTTTTTTTGAACAAAATTTTCAAGAAAAAAAAACAGAATTATCCAAAAACCGGAAGATATGTGATCGAGACGTATGGGGTGAATATGTGTACCAAATTTAAAGTCGATATCTTTAAAAATGACCGAGTTATGACCTTTAAATGACAAACATCGACCACTTCTCACAGCATTACTATGCATACAAAATGCATTTCCATTTTTGCTTTTTACTTCTATTTATATGGACCAAACAATGTTCTAAGGTCATTTTCCGCGTTCTAGACGAAACACAAACCCATAAACATGTGTTACAACGCCTAATGACCGTAATCTGCAGTTTGACCTCGTGACCTCGGATGACCTTGACCTGACCCAAGGTCATAAACAGCTTAGAAAGGTACTAAGTGTCAGACACACGAATCATACCGATTTATCAACAGCTTATGCGTTTAATATCGCAATTTTGTGCGACAATTCCATCCATCGAGACCTTTTGACACGGTCAAACAGTTTGTACTTGACCTGACCAGTGACGTCATCGGTGACCCCGAGGTCAACAATAGTATGTTTCCCTCGATACATTTCCCAGAGCTATCGAATGACGTTTGAATTTTTACATTCGGTCCAGTAGTTCCGGAGATCAGAGGGGGGGGGGGCAAAAAATAGCCCCCCCCCCCCCCCAGTAAGTCGCGTTATGAAATATACCCCAGTAACTCGCGGGTTAAGCGTGTCCGATTTGACCCGCAATTTTTTATCTTCCCGAAACTCCCCCATTAGATTTTATAAAAAAAAAATGCACCACTCATGAATCGCACACATTCGTAAAATTGGGAGTCGCCTTATCACTATTTAGAATCACTTCTTTGCCAACTATGATTTAATTTTGAATATTGCAAACTCAACATCACCATTCCGTCAGTGCACTTTAAAATTAAAATGTGTATACAGTTTATTATATTTTCAACAATCATAGCCTCTTTCATAATAAAACATGAATACAACCGCAAGAATGGCTATGGCTCGACTTTGGGGCCGTAGGAGATTTGTGACCAATACCTTGACACAGACTTTTTAAGGTCAAGTCTCGGCGAATCGGACGCTTCGGCTTTGGGCGGGCGCCAATTTCCCAGCCAAACTGGATGAGAGCAGCCATCATGAATGCTTTTGAATCCCCCAGCTACTGAGCACAGTTCGGACCAACGTTTTGGAGTCAGAAATAAACACAAATTAAATTGCCGATACCCTGCTTTAGGTGCTGCAGGAGCAAGTTTGAGCTTGAGCATGCACGATTCTTGATCCCCACCATTCATAGGTTTAGGTTTAGGTTAGTGGGCTGTGGTAGATGAGTCTATTCGGTGCCCATGTCGTATTGTTCACAGGAATTACTGGATTGGTCTGAACAAGGAGGAAAGCGTCGTTTTGGTCCTGAATTCATCGAGCCGGTTCTTGAATTCATTTGTACTTGCAGCCGATACTACGTCTTGTGGGAGCTTGTTCCATGCTGGTACTATCCTGTTCGAGAAAAACTTTGCTCTTGCTCGAGTTTTTGATCTTTTTATCTTGAGTTTCAGATGGTGGCCTCTTGTTAAACTCTCCTGGTTCTTGTCTCAAAGAACTGTTCTGACCCTACATTGATGTGTCCTGAGAGTAACTGGTAGGTTTCGATCAAATCTCGTCTAATTATTTCCTCTATACTAGTTAGATCCAGTCTTCTAAGACGCTCCTCATATGACAAATGTGTCAGTTCATGGACCAGGTTCGTCGCTCTCCCCTGTACCTTTTCAAGTGCCTTGAAGTTTTGTACCATATATGGACCTACTGCTTGAATGCAATGCTCTAGATGAGGTCTAATCTAAACAGTATACAATATCTTTAAGTTTGATACTGTCAGAGAACCAAAAGCCATTCTAAGTAGCTTTAGGGCTGACATGCCCTTGTTTGCTGCTTTTGAACAATGTAATGTAGGTTTCAATGTATTGTATACATATACTCAAAGATCCTTTTCGATCTGAGTTTCTTCCAGTTCACTGGCTTCCCCATTTGGATGTCTCATATAGTACCTTCCTCTAGGGTTTTGAGTGCCACAATGCATAACCTTACATTTACCACATTAAATTGCAATAACCATTCCCTTGATCAGTTGATAAGAATATCCAGATCATCTTGCAGCTTTTCAACTATCATTTCTGACTTGTCACTGCTCTGTACAGTTTAGTATCATCAGCATACTGCTGTTGACAAGGTTTGGCAGTTCTTTTACATACATAATGAACAAAACTGGGCCCAAAACTGATCCCTGTGGGTTACCCACCCACAGGGATCAGATCAGATCAGTCACCCACAGGGACAGAGAATAAATGGTTGGCAAAGTTGCTATTTGCTGGTATACATTTTGTACTCTTTTGTACTTTTTTGAAATTTGTGTACTCTTTGAAAAGGAGAAAATAAACATAATCAAATCAAATATGATTAATAATCATATTTTATTTGAGTCAGTCAACTGGATCAAGCTCTGGAAACCTCAAGCCCTCTATCAGAATACAAAAGAATACAAAATGTATACCAGCAAACAGCAACTTTGCCAACCATGTGTGTGGGACCCCATTTTTGACTTTTGTCCAACTAGACAAACTGTTGTTCACTGCTACTTTCTGTGTTTGGTTATGCAAAAACTCTGAAATCCAATTTAGGACCTTCCCTCTGATACTGTAGCCTTGCAGTTTTGTATTCAGTCTTGTATGGGGCACAGTATCAAATGCCTTTTGATAATCCAAGTAGACTATGTCCACACCAAATCCCTCGTCAATCATTTTTGTCCAGCCTTCAAAGGCTTCCAGCAAGTTAGATTGACAGGATCTTTTCTTAACAAAGCCATGCTGGTGGACAGTTATGCAATGATTATCTTCTAAGTAAGCAATGACATGTTCCCTGATTATTCTCTCAAGGACTTTGCACACCTGACTAGTGAGGCTAACAGGTCTGTAATTTCCCAGTTTGATTCATTTCAGTTACTTTTTTTAGAAATCCTCCGGAGGTGGCAATATCCCTTTAAGGATAACAAAAATGGACACAATTATTGACAACATTTCACTAAAACACCTAGTCCCCATGGAAAATGGCCAGTCTCCAAAAATAATCATGCCATATGATGCACAACTGTTTACTCCATCCACCTTGGGTCACAACTCAAACTGTTTACACAAGTTTTTTTGTGGGGGGGAAGATTGAGACGCCATCACGTGGCAACAAATTACATGAAATATGTTTCTGTCATTTTCTTAGGATAACCTTTTTAAATTTTCAAGTTTATATTTTGAAAGCAAATAAAATGTATTTTGTAATGTAATTACATTAAATTATTATGAAAAAGTATCTTTTTTACAAAATTATTCACCCATGCTGTTATTGCATCAATATTTTGATAGTTATTTTAATTTGAGTATACAAAAAATGGATTCAGGTGAGCCAATGGATAAACAAAAGTTGATGCACTTATAAAGCAATATTGTATCAATTTCCAAGAGAATTATTGAACATCTAGGTAGATGAAACTATTGCCACAATCAACAATGCACAATGCACAGATTCATGTGCCATTCATCCCAGGACCGTTATCCAGTGCTTCATAATTGCCATTTGTAAATCAGTCATTTTCCCCAATACCATTTATATTGGGCTGGATCAAAATATTGACTCACATCAAAAACATTATTATTTGGGTTAGTGCCAGCAACAGCATTGGGACCTTCATGAGAATCACATATTAATTTTGTACACACCGCTGTCCAGTGGCGGATCTATGGTTGGGCAAAATGGACAATTGCCCCCCCCCCCCAACTGCCTGAAATTGGTGCAAAATTGACACATTTCCTGATGTAGAAAGCAATCTAAGCAACTTTTACTGAGAAAAGTTAGCTTTAAATCAGCTATCAATGCATAAGCAAGCAAAATCCGATGAGTTTTCAGAATTGTGCGAGACTTTTTGGAATTTTGTCCCCTCAAACCACCTGTCCTGGATCCGCCAATGCCGCCGTCACGTGTACCGACAAGTTATTTCCACAAAAGCAACGCATCATTTTTGACAACCATTTGCGCCGAAATAGAGTGTAGATTGGATTCCAAATTGATACCATATGAAGTGTTCTTCCTACATGTAAAAAAAGTTTGTTCCAGCTTCAGTTCCGACTGGCAGCTTGCTGGCTGCTATTTTCTTGTTCAGTTGAGTTTTTTAAAGCCCAGATTTGATGGTAAGAGCTGTGTTTTCCAAAATTTCCCAGTTTTCCACTGTGGATGGCTGGATTTTGATTGCTGCAAAGTCCATTTTTACATTAAATTGTTACCTTTTTTATTGGGGGGGGGGGGCAAAAGACATGTTGGCCCCCCTTCAAGGCTGTTGGGGGGGGGGGGCATGGCCTGGTTGCCCCCCCCCATGGATCCGCCAGTGGGCACCGCAACAATATAGTTATACAGTCCCATCCACCCTGATATAGGGTGCCGGCCAAAGATACAGTTAATATAGGGTACCTGCCATGTTTTGCAGACTGGCCTACCAGGGGGCTGTCCCCCCCCCCCCCCCCAACCATCTTGTAGACTGTCGTAAATCAAAAGCTGGTGACATAATACAGGCTTCCCTACCAGGAATTGTGTGGATAGCATGTGGGCCCACTGTGGCCGCATGAGGCCCTCATGCGGCCAGAATGGGCCCATGTGGTATCTGAGTGGGCCTGTGTGCAGCTCCTGGTAGGGTTCCATATGACCCCAGACCAACAACAGTGAGTGTTACATTGAACCTTGCTTTTAACAGATATACTTGTGGGATTAGCCTTCTTTTATGCAGGTAGAATAAGGTGATTTGAAAGGGCGAGACTGGTGGAGGGGGTGCAACCTCGGATGGCTCCAAGAGGCTCTTTGTTGCACTTTTCTTTTATGTCTTTGTCTTTATGCCAGCAACTGAATACTGATATGTGCAGGCACCTGACCTGCCCGCTCTAGTCTCAATCAGTTATGACGATGACTGACCTTGATACAAGTATACTGTGTTTACAGCGGCCCGGCTATGACGTCACATAACTTATTTACACTGTAGGATTAGGTCAGGTTAGGCTATTATTTGTCAGCATTTTCACTCCTAAAATATATGGTCATTGTTCCAATGACGTCATGGATGACCCTTATTTTTCCTGTGTACCCTTATTTTTCCTGTGTATCTTCCTGCGTTGATATATCGATCTGTGTAGATATGGCGACAATTGTGGTGTTTGATCAGTCGTGACAGCTTCCGGAAATATTATTGTTTCAACATTGTTAGGTAAGATACATTTTTTTATTATTGGGCTTTAGGGGCGCTCCGACAACGAAGGTCACATGGCGCCCATGATACATTCTAAATAACATAAAAGATACATAAGTGTCTTGAAAGATGTGTTGTGACCAAATAGTTAAGTTTTGTAACATCTAAAACGCTGTGGGTTTATGGTCAGTATGACCCCTTATTTTAAAATGTATTGGATAATTATAACCGAGGCCTGATACTGATTTACAGATTGAATGATGGGGACAGCCTCAGCCTGTGTAGGGAAAGACAGGTAAAAATTGGTATAGGTACATACCTAATAACTAACTATTGTGAGCAGGTAATTGGATATTAATAAAGTGAGTATATATGATTTGTTGAATTTTCCACTCTTTTTATGCTTATATTTAGCCAGCATTGTCCACTCTGAACCCCAGCTTCAAAGCAATCCTAGGACCGAGTTATAGTCATGTTGCCAATGATAATTAGGGGACAATTATCACATCACACAAATGCAATGTTACATTATTCCTCAAAGTTCCATTTATGTGCAAACTATAAGGTAGGTAATGACCGAAGCAAGTTGAAGTGAACTGAGATGGTTCCTCACCTTATGGAGTAAGTAGGATATCGTAAGGAGAGCCAAATCAGCTGAATTTCAATTATTACCCCAGCTATTAAACTATTTTTACTTCGAATATCTATTTCATGCCAACAAAAAAATCCTTAAACACTCCCCCAAGAATGCTGCGCGTCCCCAGACGACGCGTCCCCTCTCCCGCGCGTGTTTTATTAACGAATTTCGCCGCAAACGTCTTATTTTTCCGCGGCGTTCATTAATAATAAGCCGTGACTAATTCAAAACAGCATGTAGCTAGACAAACGGAACAAACAAACAATGCTGTATGACGGAAAGATGGGTGGTTCTGGAGCCAGGTTCAAATTCGTATGTTACCTTGGTAGATAGCGACGTGTTTTACATTGGTCAAAACATCTCTGTTGTTTGTTGTTTGCTTAGAAAGTGTAACTTTTCCGGCCAGTGGCGGCGGAAGGGGGGGGGGGGGGGGGGGGGAGCAGCCCCCCCCCCACCACCACCACAAACTCAGCCGAGGGGCGCTTTGTGTTTGGCAGGGACTGCGGATTCCAAGGGAAAGTCAAGGCCAAGGGGAGCACTCTGGCCGCCTGAGGGGGTGTTCTGGCTGCCTGAGGGGGCGCTCTGGCCGCCTGAGTTGGCGCTCTGGCCACCTGAGGGTGCTCTCTGGCCGCCTGAGAGGACCCTCTGACCGCCTGCGAGGGCGCTCTGGCTGCCTGAAGGGGCGCCCTGGCCGCCTGAGGGGGCGCTCTGGCCGCTTGAGAAGGCGCTCTGACCGCCTGAAGGGGCGCTCTGGCCGCCTGAGGGGGCGCTCTGGCCGCCTGAGGGGGCGCTCTGGCCGCCTGAGGGGGCATTCTGACCGCCTGAGGGGGTGCTCTGGCCGACTGAGGGGGCATTCTAGCTGCCTGAGGGGGAACTCTGGCCGCCTGAGAGGGCGCTCTGGCCGCCTGAGGGGGCACTCTGGCCGCCTGAGGGACGCTCTGGCCGCCTGAGGGGGCGCTCTGGCCACCTGAGGGGCCCCTCTGGCCGCCTGAGGGGACGCCGCCTGAAGGCATATTTGCGCAATGCGCAAAGTCATGTCGTTCATTCATCTCGGTGCATTGGTTTCAAGCGCTCGCGGCGCCTTTTTGGTCCACGGGGCTATCCCGCTCATGTCCGTGAAGTTGGCGACTTATTTAGCGACTTATTTAGCGACGACCTCCGAATTCTTCCAAAATGACATATATGATCAACTAGATCACGAGAAACACGAATATGATGTTTGTTTTTCTATAGCACGTGTCCTTCAAGGTCAAAATCAAGTTAAAAAAGTTACTGCTCGATTTTGATTTTTTTAAACCAAAATGTAGCTCAGGAAAATTTGTAGCCGCACATTGAAAATCAAATTAATCGAGATCCAACTTCAAGGTCAAAATCAAGGTCAAAGGACGGGGAACTAAAGAAGTGGCAGAAGTTACTGCTCGATTTTGATTTTTTTTAAAGGAATAGTTCACCTTCGGGAAATTTTCAGAACACGATTTTATTATATTTTTTAATACAGTTTCTTTTTTATTTTCAAAAATGGTCCTACATCGCGCCAATTCAGGACAGAAGGTCGTAAATTATTAATGTTATGGTGTGCATTATTGGTCTGCGCATGCTCCATGGCAGTGCTGGCACTTTCAGACGGTACGGTACATCATATATGCGCCGTATTCCTTCGCCAACAAGTCAAATATCTTCGGCTGGAGAGTCTTTTCAGCCAATAAAAGTTTCAGATAAGGATTTCTCAACACGGGCTACAAAACTGCTATTTCAGTTCAAAACCCATGTTGAAGGTGAACTATTTCCTTTAACCAAAATATAGCTCAGGAAAAGTTGTAGCCACATATTGAAAATCAAATTAATCGAGGTCCAACTTCAAGGTCAAAATCAAGGTCAAAGAACAGGGAACTGAAAAAGTGGCAGAAGTTTCTGCTCGATTTTTATTTTTATTTTACAAAAATGTAGCTCAGGAAAAGTTGTAGCCGCACATTGAAAATCAAATTAATCGAGGTCCTACTTCAAGGTCAAAATCAAGGTCAAAAGACGGGAAACTGAAAAAGTGGCAGAAGTTACTGCTCGATTTTGATTTTTTTATACCGAAATGTAGCTCAGGCAAAGTTGTAGCCGCACATTGAAAATTAAATTAATCGAGGTCCAATATTTCAGGATCAAACGCTAGTGACCGCTACTCCTTAGTAACAAATCAGATTTTACCATCCCAGTGACCTCATATTGGCAGCATTTGGTAGCAATTTCTTTACTTATACACGTCATAAGGATGGCACTATTCTATTTACGTATAAAGGCCTTATATTAAGGTCAAACCATAAGTGTTTTTCACGGTCCCCCGTTGCCATTGTTGATGTCATTGGGATGGTAACTCAGTCGCCACCTTACTATGTAATGCCAATGTCAATAACTCGACAAAATGAAGATAGAGAAGTGAAACTGGCGCCAATGTGTTTGTCTCGTCGAATCACGTCTCTCAATATGCAACATGACCTACTTGAGTCATCACTTGACCTTGACCTGAGGTTAAAAAAAACTTGAAGTTGGACCTCGATTAATTTGATTTTCAATGTGTGGCTACAACGTTTCCTGAGCTACATTTTGGTAAAAAAGAAAAGAAAATCGAGCAGTAACTTCTGGCACTTTTTCAGTTCCCCGTCCTTTGACCTTGATTTTAACCTTGAAGTTGGACCTCGATTAATTTGATTTTCAATGTGCGGCTACAACTTTTCCTGAGCTACATTTTGTTAAAAAAATCAAAATCGAGCGTTAACTTGTTTTACCTTGATTTTGACCTTGAAGGACAGGTGCTATAGAAAAACAAACATCATATTCGTGTTTCTCGTGATCTAGTTGATCAATGATCATATATGTCATTTTGGGAGAAATCGGAGGTCGTACCTAAATAAGTCACTAAATAAATCGCCAACTTCACGGACATATCCCGCTCATACGTTCCCTTACTCCATTTCCGTAACCTGTTCCTGCATCCTGTGCCGCTGCCCGTTTCCGTGCATATTCCGGTGCCGTTAATTCTCCCGTGCGCCTGTGCTAGTATTCGTGTCCGTTCCTGTGCCTGTTCCCGTGCCGACAATCGAAAATAACGAAATATCCGTAGGCAAACTATGTTTTTGCCCCCCCCCCCCAAAAAAAAAAACGATCCGGCAGGGTGTGATTTTTGTCCTGGTATGGTGGCGGCGGATAAATCTCTCTTCGAAAATACGATTTAAAAAAAAAAATGCATGGAGAGACAACCAAAAAAACACAGTAAGACAACCAAAAACAAAACAAATTTGCCGTCCGACCATTTTTTATTTGTTTTGAAAAGTTGTGCACTGTGAGTTTAAAGGGCGCGAGGAATTCATTGGTGGTGACCAAAAAGAAACGTTTTCCAAGATACGGCTTTCCGTATTTTCCCAAGTTCACTGTGCAGACCTAATTTTGACGACCATAACTCCGAGACTAAAAAAGCGATTTTAATTTTAAAAATTTGCTTGGATCAGGATTAGTCGAAGAACAATTTGGCAATCACGGAGTTCCGATCTTTTTTGTCACGTTATTTCGTGACCTACTTTTTGCGCCGTGACCTTGACTTGAAACTGAAATTAAAACTGAAATTAAAAATGAAATTAAAATTTCCGTCTCATGAAGATTTGATCTTTATTGATGTCCTTTGGTATACATAAATAAAAAGTGGGGTTCGACCTGTAAACATCATTTTTGAGTCATGCAGTGCTGACATAATACGCTGTTTGTCATAATACCTTGACCTGTCCGTCGATAACTTCGCATCTGCTTGACATACGCTTTCGAAACAAAGTCCAGAGTGACACCTGACGCCGAAACCTCTCGGTTGGTGCCTGTTACACCGACATCAGGTCGCCATATGACCTGCCAGGACAATACAACGTAACGTACCCAAACAGCGTATTGTGTGCATTGCAAGGCTCACAAGTAGTGTGTACCTACAGAGTACAGGTCCAACCCCACTTTTTATATTTTGTATACGAAAGGACATCAATGGAACCCAAATCGTCATCAGACGGAAAAAACATAATTTCAGTTTCCAACAGGTCAAGGTCACGGCGCAAAATGTAGGTCACGAGGTCACGTGACAAAATGAAAATAGAAAATCCGAGATTGCCAAATTGTTCTTTGACTAATCCCGATCCAAACAATAACAAAAAAAATCGCTTCTTTAGTCTTGGGAGTTATTGGTCGTCAAAATTAGGCATGCACAGCCCTAGTAGCACACTACATTGATGCGACATTTCCTTTTGGTTGAGATCATGTTGAAATGCAACGTCACAGTGCTACAACCATAGACGTCGATTTATATACTTTTGGGGCGGCCCTCGCCCCCCCCCCCCCAATGTTGAGTTCGCCCCCCTCCAATGCTACCCTCGCCCCCCCCCCCCAATGGTACCCGCTTGCCCCCTATATTTTTGGCCGCTGGCTGATCCAAGAGGGGGCAAAGCGGCCAAGCCTCCCAAACAGCCTGAAATGGGCAACAAATTGACACGTTTCTTATTTCAAAAGAAATTCTACGCAGCTTTTACTAAGAAAAGTTTGTTTTAAATCACCTCTTTATGTATAACGATGCGAAATCCGGTGAATTTGTAACATATTTGCAATGTTTGATTTTCAAGGCATTTTTCCAAAGAAATAGTTGTTCTTGATTTATTTCTTTTAAATGTTTTTTTAGGGATCAAAAACCAAAGTTTTCAGAAATCCGAGAACCTGTTTTGTAGCCCTTGCCATTGTTTTTTTTTCTGACGTTTTTTATTGAATGTTGCTCAAAATATAGACTTTGTATGTGTATGATCTCTTAAAGTTTAGTTGATTTTTTCTTGGCCAAACTCGTGTGTAGTGATGTCACTAAATTTGTTATATTTCAATTTTTACGGCAAAACTGCTTCATTTATGCATAGAAGACGTAAAATTGGTGTAGGGGAAGGTACCCAAAGTTTCACGTTGATATCGCTATTGGTTTTTGAGCTATTGCGAAAATTCGTCAGGGGGAGATATTTGCCTCCCCACCAGTCAATGGCAGGTTAGCATTGCCGTTTTATTAAGTAAGGGCTCTAAGTAAGGACTCGTGCCTTCTGGCGGATGCAGACCGGCCCAAAACGTTGGTTTGAGGGGCCGTCCGACAGAATTCCAAAACTCATGAGATTTCGTCTGTTTTTCCATTATGAATTTATTGCAAATATACTGTCCTTTGTACAAGTTGTCTAATGTGTTCGTTCGGCCGCTGGCGGATCCAGGGGGAGGGGGGCATCAGGAGAAAATACCCCCCATAAACCGGGGGGGGGGGCATTCAATACAAGTATGCCCCTCCCTCCGCGGGTTTCCAATTTATCGTAAAATCGTAAAAATTGTCCTTGCAGCAGTGAAAATCCAGCTATCCGCAGTCAAAAACCGGAAAATTTCGCGCAGCTTCGCGGCATGACACAACTTTCGCAATTACTTATACACATTTGAAAAATGGGAAAATGAATTCCAAGGTGAACTAATTTTTCCAAGGTGAACTATTTCCTTTAAGTGTCTCGCAGAGACTCTCCTCGGCGGTAATTGCTGGCACTGTCGGATCCAGGAAGGCATCAGGGGCAAATTCCCCACAGGAATTTGGGAGGGCATTTAATACAAGTATGCCCCCCCGCGCGTTCCCTGCACGAAAGTGAAAAACAATGATCTTAGGAGAAAACTTCATAAAAACGGAAGTTTGTTTTTCTCGAGCGTTTGAATGTTAAGTTTTTATGCATCCCTTGCTTGTAATGATAGACAAAACAGCACACCTGAAGCAAGTCAAAGAGCCCCGGTGACACTTAATCCGCGCCCCGCTGGGGTGGGTGAGGGTGGGGGGTCAGAATCTGCCCCTCCCAGATTTTCTCAATAACTTGAAAACTATGATAGATATCAACGTCAAACTTGCAGTACCTTATGATGCATCAATTCTACGTCTTCTCACCAAATTCCAATGACATTGATGTAGTGTTCTGGGAGATAATGACGTTGACGTCATGTCATGCCATTTTTGGTGGAAAAATGAGAAATGCTTAAACATCGTAGTTGTTAAAAAAAATGATAAATCGTAGAAAGTAGAGTTTTGAAGCTTTTTTTGTAAGTTAAAAGAAAGGAAATGACATTCTCTTCAAAATGGCTGTCTCGGATTCGTGAAAATTTTGTTTTTGACCCTCAAAAATAAACACTAACTCATCTTTTTCGGAAAAAATCCACTAAATAAATTTTTGTAAATTCGAAAAGTAAACTTCTTAAGCTCAAATACCAAAATAAGGCGACAGACCCACATCCGAAGAGGAAAAAAAGGGGATACCTTTTAGCCACAGAAAAAAAATCCCCCCCCCCCCCACGGAGAGAGGCTGGATCCGCCAGTGTGTTCGCCCCCCCCCCCCAACCGTTTTGAGAAATCGACACCGCTGGCCACAACGAATCAATATAGATTCAATGACATTTTCCATTGATTTGGTGGTTTCGTTGCGTATTTGTTGATAACTGGTAGATGGGCGACGTTGTGTCTCGACCAGAAGACGATCTCATCTCAACATTGAAGTTAAGCTCGAGGTGTCTCATGAAGAAGAAGAAGAATATATATATATATATATATATATATATATATATATATATATATATATATATATATATATATATATATATATATATATATATATATATATATATATATATATATCAAAAAGCAAGCCTTCAACAGCATGACAGCCTCAAATATATTAAACGTGTGCATTGTATTTAATGTCGTGCGGTTAAAACAGCCAAATGACATCGCCTTAACCCGCGACTTACTTGAGGGGGGGCTATTTCCCCCTCTCTCGTTATTTTGCAATAACTCCTAAACCAATACTAGTATCGTCACCAAACTCTCAGCACCTTCTTTCACATCAATTCTACACATGTTGGCTAAAGGACAAATATGAGGCTGTGATAGGTCAATCGGTAATGACGTCAGAGTGACGTCATGTTCTTCGGTTTTTGTTGAAAAATAATGGTTTGCGGAAAACGCCGTCAAAGGTATAATGTTTGAGATAAAAAAAATTAAAGATGAAATTACTGACAATACACCGGGCTATCAAACTGCAGTCTCTAATTTTTCAGTTTTTTATTCAAAATTTTGAGAAATCCAAATACATTTTTTTAAAGGAAATTTTCCAAAAAAATCATAATTATCCCAAACCGGAATATATGTGATTGAGACGTATTCGGTGAATAAGTGTACCGAATTTGAAGTCGATATCTTCACAAATGACTGACTTATGACCTATAAATGACACAAATCGACCACCTATCACAGCATTACTATGCATAAAAATGCATTTCCGTTTTTTTTTACTTCTATTTATATGGAGCAAACAATGTTCTAATGTCATTTTTCGCGTTCTAGACGAAAAACAAACGCATAAGCATGTGTTACAACGTCTAATGACCGTAATCTGCAGTTTGACCACGTGACCTATGATGACCTTGACCTGACCCAGGGTCATAAATAGCTTAGGATGGCACTGAGAAGTAGCAGACACACTAATCATACCTATTTATCAACTGCTTATGCGTTTAATGTCGCAATTTTGCGCGACAATTCAATCCATCGAGACCTTTTGACACGGTCAAACATTTCGTACTTGACCTGACCTGTGACGTCATCGGTGACCCCGAGGTCAACAATATTAGGTTTCCCTCGATAAATTTCCCAGGGCTATCGAATGTCGTT
Organism: Chirona hameri; assembly: GCA_036785665.1. Lineage (NCBI taxonomy): Eukaryota > Metazoa > Arthropoda > Thecostraca > Balanomorpha > Balanidae > Chirona > Chirona hameri. The sequence continues at coordinate 24,428 of JAXIVJ010002790.1, read as the reverse complement.
TGCATTTTTACAATTGGTCTAGTAGTTCCGGAGATCCGAGGGAGGGGGGGGGGGGGGAAATAGTCCCCCCCCAGTAAGTCGCTTTATGGAATATACCCCAGTAACTCGGGGGTTAACCCGCGACTTACTGGGGTGGGCTATTTTTGCCCCCCCCCCCCCCCGCTCGTTATTATGCAATAACTCCTAAACCATCACAAGTATCGTCACTAAACTTGCAGTACCTTCTCTCACATGAATTCTACACATGTTGGCTAAAGGAAAAAGATGAGGTTATGATAGGTCAACCGAGAATGACATCAGAGTGACGTCATGTTCTTCGGTTTTTGTTGAACAATAATGGTTTGCGGAAAACGCTGTCAAAGGTACAATATTTGAGATAAATGCAATTGTGTTACATCACATTACTAACAATAGATCGGGCTATCCAACTGCAATCTCGGATTTTTGAGTTGTTTTGAAATTCAAAATTTTGAGAAATCCAAAGATTTAAAATTAAAAAATAATAATTTTCCAAAAACTGGAACATATATGATCGATACGTCTTTGGTGAATATGTGTACCAAATTTGAAGTCGATATCTTCAAGAATTACTGACGTATGACCTTTAAATGACCAAAATCGACCACCTCTCACAGCATTACTATGCATAAAAAATGCATTTCCGTTTTTGCTTTTTACTTCTATTTGTATAGAACAAACAATGTTCTAAGGTCATTTTACGCGTTCTAGACGAAAAATAAACCCATGAACATGTGTTACAATGCCTAATGACCGTAATCTGCAGTTTGACCTCGTGACCTCGGATGACCTTGACCTGACCCAAGGTCATAAACAGCATAGAATGGTACTTAGAAGTGTCAGACACACGAATCATACCGATTTATCGACTGCTTATGCTTAGGGTAATTAGGTTCAGTAAAACAATCCCAATGGTCTTCATTTTGTAGCTGGGGTATTCCACGACAAATCGACAAAAACGAAGTGGAAAATGACCCCGTCATGTCACCGATTATGGCCAAAATTGGTATATGGGGTAACCTGGGGCGCTTAACCCTATTTGTAACAGGGGAGGGGGGCGGATTCCGCCCCCCCCCCCCCTCATGTTTTTCGCAGATATCTCCAGAACGGCTGGGAGCAGGCCCATGCAATTTTGGGACTTTTCATAGAATTGAACTCCGGATTTGGAGTCAAAATTTTGAGTTCTTAACTTGAACAGAGGCGGTTCCAGGGCACAGTTTTGGGTGGGTTCGGAGGCGACATTTGGCGAAAATACGGAAATGCGATCTTCACGGTTTCTTCCTAACTGCATCAAGTATGAAGGAGTTACATCGGCTTACCGTGATTGCAAAAAGTGAAAATTAGATGATGTTAATGAAATATCATACAAAATTGCATGTCAGAGGCGGTTTCAGGGGCTTGAAAAGGGGGGTTTCCAGGAAGTATTCAATGCTTGGCGGGAAGCCAATAGAGCAATGTAAGGGGCATTTATAGCTATCAAGATGTAAAAGATAGCTTCTGCTTTCATTATTTGCATAATTTATTACATATAGAGTTTCAGGGGCGTGTTCAGGAACATGAAAAGGGGGGTGACTGGCATGGTGATGACGATATGCCAGCGATAACGGCGCAATATACGTTTAGCTTATAATAATATATGCACATATGAGACCAGAAAAGGGAATAAAGTCATTTTTTTGCAGAGGCGCGCTCAGGAATGGAAGAAAGGGGGTCATATTATTGCAAGGAAACTAAGAGGCATGGGCGTACAATGACATAACATACTGCAGTTTTCGGATGAAACACGCACCACAGGCTACTCTACGAACGATTATAAGATAATAGACGAGTCCAGGTAGGGTAAAAAGGGGGGTAAGCAATGTTAATTGAAGTTGTAAGTGAAATAGTCACTGTTGACTAGTTAGTATCATAATAGCGGATAATATACTTATCAAAAGGTCTTGCACCGCCCTAGTTTGGATCCTGGATACGCCTATGATGAAGTACAACATGCAAAAAGGAACTATCTATGATCAGTAACATATTTATAGTGCTGGGTAGCAACTTGTCTGCGGTTAATATTTTTCCCAATTTTACCCCCTTTTTCACTAACCTGGTACCGCCTATGGCAAAAAATATGATTTATAACTGTTTTTTTCTAATGTCTCAATCACATACCATTTCATTTATAAAAAAAACATAAAAAATGGTTTTATTACGCATTTACCCCCATATTGAGTGACCTGCACACGCCTATGATTTTTGAATTTGCGAACGTCACCGTCATATATCAATTTCCGATTAAATATCTATCGATTCCTATTAGTTGTGTTAAAATCAGTCGATAAACATGAAAGCTATGTTGAATCAAAAATACCACTAAAATTTGTCGTTTTTGCCCCCCTGTTGCCCCCCTATCCAAAATGTAGATTTGTTTATTATTTATAAATGTAGATCGTGTTGAGGGGAACCAAACACCGTTTCATTTTTGAAAATCGGACGGGTAGATCTCGAGATCTCCGGGGGGGGGAATCCGCCCCAACCCCCCCCCCCCTGTTACAAATAGGGGTAGCCAGGAGACTGTTACAAATAGGGTTAAGTGAGCTGTGAAAGTTGTATTACAATGCAAGCAGTGGTTCAGGAGATATTACCTCGGACAATTTTATAAGGTCACGGTGCAGGTCAATCTTTGTCAGCACATATGGCGGGGAATTTATGACGCAATATAGATGTATTATGTCATTATAATGACAATGAGATGTTTTATAACATGGTGATGTATATTTTTTCATTTTCTAAAATGTCAAAATTTAGTACGTTTTCGAAATTGTACAACTTTTTGGGATACCGTTTCTCAAACGTGTTTTTAATTTTTCGCTTTGCTATTCTTACGAGTAAGGACGTGTCAATTAAGTGAAAAAATTAAATTGAGGAATATTTGCCTCCAAATATCTCAAATATTGTCATTTTAAATGCTATTTTGTATAATAAAAAAAATATGATATTCGCTAATGACTTTTGACTGAATAAAACTAGATTGGTACGGTAAACGTCATTTTGCTGTTCTCATCAAGACGAGTTGAATGCTCTGCAGCATGACCATTTTCTGACATTTGATGACCTTGACCTTAAATTTCAAAGTTAGTATTTGTTTTTGAAATTTTGAATCTTTTTTGGATACCCAGGCCAAATTTATTTCCTATTTTTACTTTATTATGTATTGTTAAGTGTAAAGAAGTGTCGTTCAAAGAGAAAAAATGATGGTTATTTATCTTCAAATATGCTAAAAAAATGTGAAAGATGTTACTCTCCGATAACTTTTGAATGAATAAAGATAAAAAGGTAAAATGGATACCATTTTGTTATTTTCGCCAAGACGCATTGCATGATATGCAGTATGACCTCTTTCTAACATTTGGTGACCTTCACCTAAGGTCAATGTTACGGTTAAAGGTTAGGTTTCCGATTTTGTCCTTTGTGGCGATGTTATATATCTTAAAACTTGTCTTGTTGCGAGGAATTCGATGGTGCTTAATTAACGCCTGATCGTCAATGGCAACATTTAAATTCATTTTAATAGTCGCACCTGTGCCCCACCAGACGTCCCGATCTGGATTCCGACATCGAGGCGCTGGTCATCCAGTTGGGCGTAACTACCCCCGTCTACGTGGTGATATGTTACCGCCCCCCAGGCCGAGATGCGGATATCGCAAACTTATCTGATCTTGTCGCCAAGGTGCGACTGACTGGCCGCCCTCTGATCATGACTGGTGATTTTAACATCCCCGAACTGGCATGGCATGCGGATGGTCCGGTGCTCACCAGACGGACTAGCCGAGCCCTCCAGTTCCTGGACCTTGTTGACGCCTGTGGCTTGGAGCAGTCTGAGCGCCTACACGTGGTGGCGCCACGCTGGACCTGGTCCTGTCCTGTCGCGGTGATATTGAGACCAGTGTGAGGCCGGGGACGTTTGAATCGGATCACTGTGAAACCGTGTCTCGCTTCTCGACGCGTATACCCTGTCTACCCGCAGTGTCCCGAACTCGAGCCTATAACTACCGCAGAGCAGACTTTGACGGCCTGCGCACTGCCCTAAGGAGCATACCTTGGAGCTGTCTACTAGATACAGATGTCGATGGTGCTGCAGAGCTGTTTTATGACCTCGTTCATGCTGCTGTTGCTGATCACGTTCCTGTCATTTCCTGTGACCGCCGATTTCCCCCATGGTTTGATCGCGACGTGCGATGTGCCCTTAGGCTAAATAATAACGCCCATCGTGCAAAAAAGCTCTCGCCCTCTCCTGATAACGATTGGGATTTTCCGCATGCCAGATCCGCTTTCAAACGCCTGGCAAACGCAAAGTACCGTGAATATCTGTTCAGCCTTGTAAGTGACTTTCGAGACAATTCCAAACGGCTGTGGTCATTACTCATTAGACCGATTCATTTTGGAATTTTTCTCTCTCGAAAAGTTAGGGAGCTCACACAGTTTCTGGTGCCATTGGGTGTAAAAATGATATTCCCATAGCGGTAGATCTCCATCTTGTAAATCCGGGTGGCGCATTTGGGTTAAAGTTTGGATTACAAACTGTTTTCGGCGTTGAAGTCTCCATACGCTCAACATGGGTGAGTAGGCCACTAATACCAAAAAGTTAGCAAAACGCAGGGGATTCTTTGACGGCGGCTGCAAGCCACGAACATCGGTAAATGTTCACGATTGTGTAATATTTCATGGAAATAGATGCGTTCGATCATATTAAGATAGCTGATTTTTGTGTCAAAATCGGGTTTAGTGACGTCACTAAATACACTATATCTCGATAAATTTCTGACGAAATTGCTTCATTTTTGTATAACGGGTGTAAAAATGATGCCCGGAGAGATACTGAAAGTTTGGCGTCGATATATGCATTAGTTGCTGAGATATTCCCAATATTCCTAAGGGGGGGGGGGGGCTAACCCCTCCCCCCAGTGACTCGCGGTACTCGCGGTACTGTCTTGCCTCTCCCCCGCCTCTGCCCCGCCTCTGTCCCGTCCTGTCCTGTCCTGTCCCTCCCTGCCCTGTCCCGCCCTACCCTGTCCCGCCCTGCTTGGCTCTGCTCTGCCTGTTGTCGCCACCCAACCCTGCCCCGCCCAGTGGCGCCGGCACAGCTGCTGCATTGGCGTGCTCTCGGTTAAAGGGAGTGTGCCTACTCACATCGCTTAGTTGGGGTTATTGACACTGGTCTATAGAACACAATTTTCTGAATTGAACCACTACATCATTTCTCCAGATTCACCCTAGTTGCTGAGATATTCAAAGACTCCAGGAATTTGCTTGGGAGCAAAAAGTTATCGGGTAGACTCCAGATGGCTTCTCACTACTAAAAGCATTGCAACTATCGATTACACTGCTAGCATATCGTTATCACCGGCCAATAGCAATTCGAACAAACAGCTCGTGTGCGCTGATAGCAGCTGCCGAACAACAGAGCCTGGGCGGCCATCATGCTTGCATGCATCATGCTTGTCTTAGGTGCGTCGTTCACGTATCAATTTGTTACCTCTGTTTACCTTCACCGTAGTGGGAATCGTTTTTTCGATATCGAAGCGAAAAATAATCGAAAAAAATATAAGTGAAAATTCAACTAAAGGGGCTCCAGATGTGAATTTCATCGTATCCAACCATCACAACAATAGCTACTTATCGTAGGAAAAATAATTTTGACAGTTCAAAACAGTAGGCACACTCCCTTTAAATAAGTACAGAGCGAAAGTTTCGGACAAATTGGCAAATATAATGGTCATGACTAGATAGAATAGTTTGAATAGTAATATAGACTAACGTGACTAAAATTCGCATTGGTCGACGAAGGGAACTGTTCCATATATGTTCACAGCGGTCGGAATGCACAATTTTGACAAAACAGCACCGGTAAAATGTTGATGGTGGCCTAAATTTTAGGGGTGGCAATGCCACCCCAGTGTCACGGCAGGGGTGGCAGTCTGCCACCCCTGCCCCTATGGTGGCGCCGCCATTGCTTGCAGCTCTCCCAGTTCCTCATAGATGGCGCGCGGATCACTAAGTGGCTGCCCCACCGGTTCAGCCAAGAACACTGTGAGTCGGCCCGGCCCTCGGCTCGAGCCTATTTCACTCGATTCCCTTCCCCGGTTTGTAAAGAGCACCTCGGCTGGGGGCCCGGACGACAGGGGCCGGTCTGGGGGCCTAAAGCTCCACCGGTGCCAATTCCCTCACAGTATTCAGCGCTGCCGACTGCCGAGACCCACAAGTCGCAGTTGGGGCCGGACGAGGGCGGGGGCGGCACCCAACGGCCTCACTCTTGAGCAATCCCTTCATTGTTGAAGCTAGGGAGCGCCGCCACATCGGATGCCGGCAGGTCAGACAGACGAGTTGGCACAGTCTGCCGCGCCTCACTGGCATATCGGGTGCGGGTATTAGCTGTGCCGGCGCCCCCCCCCCCCAAAAAAAAAACGTTCTGGATCCGCCAATGATTACAGACTCCGGGGACGACGGACGGAAGTTACACCGTCAGCTGAGATGCGGCGTGCCTGCTACAGGGGTGACCCCTGCCGCGGCGCGGAGCCGCTGCACTACCACGTCCTGAATGCGTCCCTGCTGCAGAGGGGGTGGGATCCCTGCCGCGATGAGCCGCTGCACTACCACGTCCTGAATGCGTCCCTGCTGCAGAGGGGGTGGGATCCCTGCCGCGATGAGCCGCTGCACTACCACGTCCTGAATGCGTCCCTGCTGCAGAGGGGGTGAGATCCCTGCCGCGATGAGCCGCTGCACTACCACGTCCTGAATGCGTCCCTGCTGCAGAGGGGGTGGGATCCCTGCCGCGATGAGCCGCTACCGCATCGTCAGTGGCACCCGGATTCGTCAGCTCCGGCGGGTTCGGTCGACACCGTTATGTCGGCGACGGCAATGCCAGCTCTGGGTGCCGGTAGTCAGCACACTACCGCGTACAGTAGTCTCGTGACTACCGCGTACAGGAGTCTCGTGACTACCGCGTACAGGAGTCTCGTGACTACCGCGTACAGGAGTCTCGTGACTACCGCGTACAGGAGTCTCGTGACTACCGCGTACAGGAGTCTCGTGACTACCGCGTACAGGAGTCTCGTGACTACCGCGTACAGGAGTCTCGTGACTACCGCGTACAGGAGTCTCGTGACTACCGCGTACAGGAGTCTCGTGACTACCGCGTACAGGAGTCTCGTGACTACCGCGTACAGGAGTCTCGTGACTACCGCGTACAGGAGTCTCGTGACTACCGCGTACAGGAGTCTCGTGACTACCGCGTACAGGAGTCTCGTGACTACCGCGTACAGGAGTCTCGTGACTACCGCGTACAGGAGTCTCGTGACTACCGCGTACAGGAGTCTCGTGACTACCGCGTACAGGAGTCTCGTGACTACCTCGTACAGGAGTCTCGTGACTACCGCGTACAGGAGTCTCGTGACTACCGCGTACAGGAGTCTCGTGACTACCGCGTACAGGAGTCTCGTGACTACCGCGTACAGGAGTCTCGTGACTACCGCGTACAGGAGTCTCGTGACTACCGCGTACAGGAGTCTCGTGACTACCTCGTACAGGAGTCTCGTGACTACCACGTACAGGAGTCTCGTGACTACCACGTACAGGAGTCTCGTGACTACCGCGTACAGGAGTCTCGTGACTACCGCGTACAGGAGTCTCGTGACTACCGCGTACAGGAGTCTCGTGACTACCGCGTCTCGTGACTACCGCGTACAGGAGTCTCGTGACTACCACGTACAGGAGTCCGTGGCTTTCTCTAGTCTCTCAACTGCAGCATTTCTGTCTCAGCTGACTATAAAGGGCAGAGCGGTGGCTTTTTGGAACTCTGTAACAGGGTGCAGGGTACAAAATGCGGAAACGGAATACGGGATACGGGATACGGGATACGGGATACGGGATACGGGATACGGGATACGGGATACGGGATACGGGATACGGGATACGGGATACGGGATACGGGATACGGGATACGGGATACGGAATACGGGAACAGTATACGGGAACGGGATACTGGAACGGGATACGGGAACGGGATACGGGAACGGGATACGGGAACGGGATACGGGAACGGGATACGGAAACGGGATACGGGAACGGGATACGGGAAGCAATACGGAATTGTGTTTCGCGCAATGCGAGCTGTCTAGTATGTGTCAAATTTCGGAGGCCTCCATTGTCCAATGTTCAGTAATGTACGTGATAAGCTCTGCACTGATTCAGCACTTCTATTCGCGAGTTTTGGGCTGTACTGACAGCTATTTCCCACTGGGAGTGCATTGGCTACGTAACCACCGGTGAATGCGTGCACACTATCGGGCTTCTCGGTAAGCACACGTCACCTACAGAAGATTACAGGGATCGTGTCCACAACAGTACACCTTCAGTCCGGATGTGACTGACCCCACCGGACATGGTGTCATGCATGACGCCATCGGAAAACTAGCTGGCTGTGTGCTATGACATGACAACCGAAATAGCAGCAACACGTGATTAATACAGTGGAAAGTGTTGCGGACAGCATAAATCATTAGCCTATTGTTCAGCATCGTAATTAACTGCACCCACATATTCGCAGCATCACCGGTAATAATGTGTTTGTGAACAGAACGAGCAGTTTCACGCTAGACTAAGTTTTGTTGATCTTTTTAGCCATTGTATTCCTTGTTTATTTAGCTCCAACATCTCCTATATTAGCTCCCATTCGAAAGAAACATCTCTTGTGAACGCTCGCAAAAAACGACCCGGCGAATAATTGTGACAAATCGCGCGCTGTAATGCACCGTGACCGCCGCCGGCTGCCGTGGACTTTGGACGGCGCCAGCCGAGGACATAAGAGGCCTGAGAGGGCGTCTTTTGACAGCGGCGGCCGGAGATGAGGCCCGAGAGCGCATGTCACCGATGTCGGCACGATCCAGGCGTCAGAAGAGACGGTTTCCACAGGGGAAGGGGAGGGGTCTCTGCCTCCTCCACAGGGGAGGGGCCCGGCTGGCGCCTCCGACGCCGACGCCGCAGCGAGAAAGCAACGTGACGGCGTGACGGCGGTCCGAGCATAACGCGGGCACCCCCGCGTGACAGCCGAGACGTGGGCTTGGAGTGCAGGAGTGGCCAGGTGCGCCTTGCACGAGCTTTGTGCTGAGGCGACCCACGCAAGGTGTGCGGAGAGCGGCCGTGAGAAAATAAACAATGTTGGGGTTCGGAAAATTGGACGCGTGTTATTTTGAGCTCTTAATGTGTTCACGTTGACCATGAGTCGTGACATTTCGACAATGGCAGAAGAATAGTGATGCTCTGAGCCCGTATATGGTGTTGCGCATAAATTAAGAAGTAGCCGATGGGATCGGGTTCAGTGTTCAGACAACAGATGGCAGAGAACGTACAACCTGTCAAAACTCAAAATTGGAAATGAGATGTTTCCAAATTCAGAAGATGTCAGTTTCAATCATACCGAACTGTTCCGTGAAATGATTACCCTCCAAATAATTGCTTGTGCAACACGTTCATTGACTGAAAGGTCACTATCGACTGACCATCCGGCGGCCGACCAGCGCCGCATGCAGAGGCTATGCACGCTACATGCTCTGCTTATGAAGAGGCTCCAATTCCGGAAAACCATTTAGATATAACGTTGAATTTAGGCTGATGTAGAAGTGACGATATTTTACAGATAAACACAGTTTAGCCCCACATTTGTAAAATATATCTTTGCAAACAAGTTTCACGCGTATCGACGAGTCAACCGTGGAACACATTAATTGCAGAGCTATTCATGGTTCCTATACATGACATGATACTGACGCCCGTCCGAGCCGACTCGCGGCTGACACGTCCGGGGCTGTTATCAGCAGACATACAATTCAGGCCAGCAGGGAGGGACTCCCCGATAACCTCCGGACGTGCAGAGGCCAGAGCGGAACCCCGACCGCACATACATCAGTTCTGTCACACCGGCACGGCGTGACACGACGATCTGAGTCACCCTCGAGTCACCGGCGCGGCGGTGGCGAGTCAGCGTCTTACATCACCAGAGACGGATCCAGGGGGGGGGGGGTCATACCTCACGCTGCACTGAGATAAATAGTTACCAGGGGTCTACCAACCCCCGCCAGTTACCAAGGTCTGACCAGGTCAATACCAGGGTCCTGCCAAGTGGCACCACGGTAACACCTTAGTTTCAGTTACTAGACCCCTGGTAAGACTCTAGTGTCAGTTACCATGCCAAGCCGCACACCTGGTAGCACCTTAGTATCAGTGGCTAGGACCCCTGGTAAGGCCTTAGTAACAGTGACTACGTATATGGGGTGGTAGCAGTTACTATATAGCAATACTAAAGGAGCACATTGGATGTGGGTGGTAAGGGTTACTAATAGATGACCAGGTGCCCTGGCCGTTGCGTTGCTATGGATACCTGCGGGCGCTTCAAGCGCGTGCAACGGTTCTCACGAAGCCGTCCGTCAGCGGCGGCGGACGGCGACGGCGCGCGGTGCTGTTTATCGTGCTCGGCGCAGATGCAGTGTTAAAGGGATTATACGGGGTTTTCCCAGAATAATTGAGTTACATAGTAAACCGTTCTTATAAAGGTGGTAGAAGTCCCACGGTAGCCACATTTTTCTGGAAATGACCTCTTCTGCACGTAATGACATTCCAAAGTGCGCGGTGATGCCACCGCGTATTTTCTGAAGGACCGGCTGAGGCAGAGCCAGTCATCTCTTTTATGCTAATAAAAACACCTCACGTATGGCATATTTCCGGTAAAATAAGCAATATTTGAAAGGAAATAAACTTGTTTTGTTCCAACGACAGCAGCAGTTACCTAGTTTTCCCATACAATTCTATATTTTTCATGAATTTGCATGCCAAAAAAGTAATACTCCACCACCAAATTCTCAACGCTAAAGCTCAGAGAAAAGAAAACCACAAAAACACAAAACCTCAACGAACAGTGTGTAGTAATACAACAGTGTGTAGTAATACCGTCAGTTTTGAATTGCATAATAATTTTGTGATCCAGTGTAGGACTTGCAGATAATTCAAAACTCTAAAATTGATCTTAAGATAAAAGTGGTGGACAGTAGTGCCGATCAAGTACTCGCTATCTGATACTAGTCTCGAAAAACGCCCAAGTTTTAACGCTGATAATTTCTGAAATAATGGACTAAATGAGCATTGAGGTCCCTGTTATATGTCTTAAACGTGTTTAAAGCTCATACAACTGCAAAAGAGTGCATTCACTTTCAGGACGGAAACCCGCATAATCCCTTTAAAGGGAAATAATGACCTTTTGATTTTGTTAGCAACAATTTCTTAGGTTACCGTTATGGTTTTAAAATTATTTTATTTAAATTTAAGAATTAAATAAAATTATTCCCAAATTCAAAGTTGTAAGTTTGGAAAAAAAATACAAAACAAGTACCTTGTGTACTTCATGAAGGTCATTGACAAATTCGTCCTTCCCTACCATTGTTTACATCGAGTGCGGCATTTTTTGGAGGCTCTGTGACGTTTCCGATCAAACTGAGCGCTGCTCGGACACACGCTAGTAGCGCTAGTAGCGTTTTCGTTCTCCATGGCAACCAGGCGTCAGCCAATCAAAAGCCAGAAAGGGAATACGTTCTGGCTTTTCATTGGCTCACGCCTGGTTGCCATGGAGAACGAAAGCGCTACTAGCGTGCGTTCGAGCAGCGCTCTGATCCGTGAAGCAATCCGTGAAGCATCCGTGATGCATGACTGACTATCAGTATAAGTCATGAATAACAACAACATGCAAACTATACCAACTCGAATAAAATAAGGGCGGAATGAATTGAACCCCAGGCAAGCTAGTATTCGCAAAGCACTCGGCACCTCGCCACAATAGCAAAAGGTGAGGGAACTGCATATTGGATACAATATTATTACGTCACAAGTTTCTTAAGTGTCAACTACTATGAAATACAGTGATAAAATACCTTTAATAATGATTAACAAGAAAATTCAAACTTAAAAACAATAATTTGAATAAGTCTTTAATTAGGTTTCAACTCAAAATCAGATATATTTTGCAATGCTACACAAGAATGGCACCAGTGACGTCATTAACAAAGCCTGCTACGGGACTTGGGTACTACTAATCAGGAACAACTCGCCACAATGGTTAAGTGCGCCGAGAAGCATGACAATGACTTTGTAAACAAATCGCCGACGCTAAATAGGTCGCCGTCGATGTGCATCGATGAGCTTCCGATTTAATTGCCAGTTTTGTGTTATTGTTGGTTAGGTTTTTGGGGAAAAATTATTATTTTTCATGATAATATAAAGCATAGTGTTATATACAGCCACATACAAATTATACAATACTCCTAATGTTTAAAACAAATGAATCGATTTGCAAAAATTGAGGGTCGCAACCACTAACTATGCCGCCGTTGATGTGCAGCGATGAGCTTCCGATTTTATTGCCACTTTTTCCAATCGCTGTTAGTTTTAGAAGATCGCCGGGCATATAATCACAACAAGCAGAACGCACAATATATTTTCCACTCCATTGCGTAAAAAAACAATACGGGAAAAGCCCGCAGTTTGATGAGGACCAAAAGTACTTGCAAGTACCGGTCGTTAAAAGTGTGGAACGCTTATCAACTTTAACTAGAAATATCTTTCGGTAGGAAAGTTTTCATGCAAAATGTGATGAATTTACAATATATTTTGGTCTCGTCTGGCGATTTCAAGTGCTAACTCCATTTTTGTGGAAAAAAGTCATTATTTCCCTTTAAAGGAAATAGTTCACCTTGGGAAATTTTTACCCAACACGATTTGATTATATTTTTTTTAGGCAATTTCTTTTTATATTGTCAAAAATGGCCTTATATCGCGCCGATTCAGGACAGAAGGCCGTAAATTTGTATTGTTTATCAAAACTATATGCATACTCTCTGATTCAGAGTCCTGATATCACGCGAATGTAAACAATGGTTCAGTCAATCAGATTCGAAAGTAGTCGCGTAAAGATAAACTCGCATTGGAGATGTGCCAACCGGCGGCCGGCGATCGCTTGCTAGCACCAGCTGCAAGCTGATTGGCTGATGGTATAGCCTCTGCCCGGGCTAAAACCAGTACAACATTCTTTCGCCAGCACCGCATTCCTTCGCCAAAAACTCAAATATATTCGGCTGGAGCGTCTTTTCAGTCAAGAAAACTTGCAGATAGGGGTTTCCCAATACGGGCTACAAAACTACTATCTCAGTTGAAAACTAATGTTGAAGGTGAACTATTTCCTTTAAAGGGGTGGATGGGAAGTGAAACGTTGGTGAAAAGGTGAAGTTAGTGTTGTGCACAACACTAACTTCACCACGGTGACCAATGTTTCACAAGTCATGACTTGTGAAACATTGGTCACCGTGTCGGTTGTCGCTGCGGCTTATGTCAGGCGTTGGGAATAAGAATGGGTAAGTACCTATAACCTATACCTACTGAGGAAACAAAACAATTTAAAGCTCTAAGCGGACGTACGTGAAGGGACGATTAATTAAGACGCTTTCAGTTGTGTTGTTTACCGGGAACGATTTGTTTGTGCTTGCAGAAGCTTCGCAGATGAGTCCTCTGAGGATCTTGGGGGAAGGGAAGGGGAAGATGAAGTCCGCGGTGCACCACGTCTCTCTTTCCTGAGACAAGTTTAGAAGAGCTACGACTTAATTGTCGAGCAAGCAATTGTCCCGATGGGCATAGCGCATTTAGAAGACAGTCGTGCTGATAAGGCGCCCACAATAAGAATTGAGGTCAATGTTCGGCTGTGTCTTGAGCAACGAGTTGTCATTCAATATATCGTGTGTACGTGGAAGGTGAACGTTGGAAATATACTTCCAGATTGAGCGACTGCGTTTTGTCATTTCTCATTGAAACATGGTTGGTAAGGGGTTGGTAGCACTGAGTAGGGAGGTGGTATGACCGTGGTAAGGGTTCCTAGGGGGTTGGTAAGGGGTTGGTAACACTGAGCAGGGTAGGTGGTATGACCGTGGTAAGGGTTACTAGGGGGTTGGTAAGGGTTTGGTAACACTGAGCAGGGTAGGTGGTATGACCGTGGTAAGGGTTACTAGGGGGTTGGCAAGGGGTTGGTAACACTGAGCAGGGCAGGTGGTATTACCGTAGTAAGGGTTACTACGGTAATACCACCTGGGGTTGGTAAGGGGTTGGTAATACTGAGTAGGTAGGGTAGGTGGTATGACCGTGGTAAGGGTTACTAGGGTAGGCGGTACAACTATGGTAACCTGTTAGTAAGCTTAACTAGCCTACTATGGTAAGGTACTGGTAACATGGGTGGTATGCGTCACCAGGTGGTAACCAACCCCCCTGGTAAAAGTTGGAACTGATGGGTTACCATAGTAACCTAGTCAAAGTTTCTCTCAGTGTGGTGCACGGTCACACCAGTTGGTTTAAACGTCATTCTTTCACATGCACAACCTTACTTTGACACTAAACCATCCGACTGGCGCCGGAAATAACAATATTGTTCAGCTTATTGTTTGTGATTACTTTTTAACTCGTTCCGCAGCCCCTGCTAGAAGGAGCACTGTTAGTAGTACGGCCCAGGGACGTAGGAACGTCACGAAAAGTGTGTGTGTGGGGGGGGGGGGGGCAGTGAAACTGCTATCTCGTTTTGAGAGAACCCCAACCCCACCCCCCTATGGAAGATTTATTTGCAGATTTGGGCTGTTCTCGTCTTGGCGAATCTTTTGCCATCAACAACTTTTCTCACCAAGCAAAAATACAGATTTTAGCCCTAAAAAATGGCCGAAAAGTGAGGGATCATGCCCCCCGCCCCTCCCACTGCCCCTACGCCTATGGTACGGCCGCACCGCAACTTCGCGGTAACTCTACCAATGGATTGTCCCTGCAGCTGCGCGAGGCACTGGCGAATCTACGTTAGGACAAAACTGGCAATTGCCCCCCCCCACACACACCCCCTCTGGCGAATCTACGTTAGGACAAAACTGGCAATTGCCCCCCCCCCCCTCCACACACCCCCTCCCCCTCCCCAAACCGTTCCGGGAGGTTGTGATTTGTGTTCCGGCCGGGAAGATGTGATGTCCCCCCCCCCCCCCGGTCAACGACTTTCCGCGCCGACGACCCGACGCTCCCCCCGCCGCTCAACAACTTGTCGCTGACGAAACGACGGAGTGAAATCCCCCCAAACTCGAAACCTAGATCCGTCACTGGCGTATCAGGTTGTGTGTTTGCATGTCGGATGTGCGCTTTATTGATGCGATGCCGTGTAGTGATGTGTTCTGTGATGTGTTATGTGATGTGTTCTGTGATGTGTTCTGTGATGTGTTCTGTGATGTGTTCTGTGATGTGTTCTGTGATGTGTTCTGTGATGTGTTCGCCAGCTGGCACTAGTTGGTGGTGCTGAAACCTGAGTGACGTTGGTGCTGCATTGCACAATCCGACCACTGTTTATTGCGACGCGTTTTGCAACACTGTAGGGGAAAGTGGGGTATAGTGGACCACCGGGGCAAAGCAGACCACTCACTCTGCTGTTTTTATGAGAGGAGCAATCAACGTGCAATTATCTTCACTAATAGTGCATTATGTTGACACACTTCCGACCGCGACGGCTCGGCGATCGAGGTGACAGTTTTCGCTCCGAGACAACAAAAAAAGGTGATATTTTGTATTTCTGTTATAATTTTAGCGTAACGGAAATGTCGAGATTACTGCGGTGTCTGTGCCCCAAATGTAGATTCCTATCAGTGCTTCGGTAATGCAATTGTATAGTTGTGAATGCGCCATAAATAAGCAATCGTCATTTTTGGCGTGTCGTCTGAAATGCTTGTCCAAACGTGAAACTTTAATTTGGGGTAAAGTGGACCTGGTTGGTTCGCTTTGCCCCTGTTCTCGCGAGATTGCATGCATCTGTATTTCATGTGGAAGGCCGCGTTAAAGATGTTCAAAGCAAATAGCTTAATTAGTTCGTTGCTGTTGTTATCAAGTTATACACTTTTGGAAAAGCTCGAAGTGCAGAGCATAGCTGCTTTGCTGCCGACCTGTCGTTTATCTGGAGTTAGAGGCTGTTGGACTGGGTTAATTACCAATACGTGACATTGGTGTTATCAATGAATATATTTCAGTATTTGGAAAACGAGTACCTGGAAAAAGAAGAGAAAAACACTTTGCCGCGCGTTTTTTTTCTTCTCACCCGAAACATGTTTTGGCTCACTGGCGGATCTAGGATTTTCTAAGGTAGGGGACTTCAGGCCTGAGGACGGCATATTTCCTCGGTGACGGGGGCGGCATGGTCCAGAGGGGCGCCAATCCAATATGTCAATTAACCCGCGCACTGCAGGGGGGTTTATTTTCGCCCCCCCATCAGGTTTTGCAAAGATAGCGAAAAAACGGCGGCGCGCAGCGCCGTCGGGTTTTGTCACACCTGTTAGGACATCAATTTCGCACACTTTTAAGAAGAAAAATAACCTCGGGTCATCTCAGATCAGGTCACCAGACCAGGTCAAGTGACACCACCTCCAAAAATGTTTGCAGTTGTGCCAAAGCCAGAGTTTTTCACTGATCAGTTTGAAACTTACAGGATGTCATGAGGGCATAAGTACTTACAATTCGTTAATCTCGGAATTTTGATATCGGTGACCTAAGGTCAGGTCAATTTCGTAACCTCCCCATAATAAGTGAATGGGGAAATATACAAATGCTTCCTATTTAAAGGATATGCATGATATTAGTCCAATTACTTCTGGATCATGTTATTATAGGATATGCTTGATGATCCAAGTGTAAATTTTGTTCAGTGACCCCTATTGGGTCATTTGAGGTCATGCGAGGTCACCATCACTTTTATGTCAATAACTCACGACATAATGAAGCTAGAGAAGTAAAACAGACATCAATGTGTTTGTCTCGTCGAGACACGTCTTCCCATATGCAACATTCCCTACTTGGGTCACCACTTGACCTTGACCTGAGGTCAAATTCTGATGTTAACTTAACAAGGTCGCCATGTATATCATTCATAGTGTCTTGACAAGATAAACACAATGGCGTAAACAGTTTTCCGTTATCTTTATTAAGTAAAAAGTTAATAGCGAAAAACGATTTAGCAAAAAAACGGCATTTTTTTACTTTTTTACCTCTGGAGCATAGGCGTAGGAGCAGGGGGAGGGGGCAGGGAGGGGGGCAGCCGCCCCCCAACATTTTTGATTTTAACATTCCGCCTATGGGCGTTGCATGGAAATAATCGACTTCAGAATGCCTCCTGCCCCCCCCCCCCCCCCCCCCCAACTTGAACATAGTTCCTACGCCCCTGCTCTGGAGCCTCAAATGTTGACCTGAGATCAAATTTGAGGACACCTTACCGATTGAAAATGTGGCTGGCGTTTGCTTTTTTCCGTTTGTTTTTAACTAGCATAGTTTCTGAGATATATGGGAATTCCTGGAGCGCTGTCCTAAAACAGAAAACAAATTGGCATTTGATGACCTCTGGTGACCTCAATTTTGACATGACCTAAAACAATACTGAAATATTTTCGATAGAACATGTATCAAGCTATCAAATTCCATTTTTCGCTTCTCGCTACGTAGCATAGTTTTCGAGATCTCAGGGGGGGGGGGGCGAAAATCAACCCCCCATCCCCCCTGCAGTTCGTGTTTGGTGGAAAGCCCCTGCAGTGCGCGGGTTAAACGGGCAAATATTCCTCTTCCTGAACCCGCGCCCCGGGGGGGGGGGGGACAGGATCTCCGTGACCTGACATGTGACCTTATTTTGAACATTTCACGTTTTACGTTTTACTTGCGTCTCATTGCGAGCTTTCGATTGCTTCCTTGCGCGTCTCGCTGCGGCTATTGGTTCGGAAGATAACGAGGTGGCAGTATATGCCCCCCCCTTTCGGCTGAATACTCCAGCGGGGCGCGGGACCCTTTTGAAAGTCTGGTGGCATGATCGAAGGCCCGACTGCGGATCTAAGTATACGTAGGTTCACATGATTCACAAGATTTACATTTTTCTTTCTTCTCCGGGCTAACTACATGTAACCCGGAGAAGCAAAATAAATATATTGTCGCAACATCGGGAAACTAAGTTGCATACGTGCATAAACAAGGAGCAAACCCTTGTGTTTCGACAGTTGAGTTGGGTCGCGCCAATCCAAGGGGATTATAAAACGTTTTCAGCGTCGGTCACCGATTTTTACGACATTTGGTCTCAAGATCAAATCGAACCTCTTGTTTCCCAGAATCAGGTCCATTTTGACTTTACAAGTCTCCTTCAAGGTAAAATTCAATGTCAAAAGACGGGGACGCTGTAGCGCCCAGAGTTTGCGTCCGATTGCAACACAAATGGTCTCAAACGATGCCCACTGCCCATTTCCAGGATGAAGTATTCTTAGAGTAAATTTGTTCCTTTTAACCTTCAAGTTCAAAGGACGGGGAACGCTGTAGCGCCCAACTTTGGGCGCTAACTTAAAGGTCACGGGGCACAACTCTGAGAATGCTTGTCATTCTGGAAATGGAAAGGACGGGGAGAAAATCCCGTCCTTTGACCCTGAATTTGACATTAAAGGTCACGGGGCTTGACCTTGCAGGTCACGGGCACAACTCTGAACATTCTTATCATCTTGGAACTGGGCAGAAGGAATCGTTTGAGACCAATTTGTCGCGATCGGACGGTAACTTTGTGCGCTACAGCGTTCCCCGTCGTTTAACATTGAATTTGACCTTGAAGGTGACCTTGGACAGCAAAATGAAGGCCATATTCGTAATCAGCGTGTCAGAATGTTATATTTACCTGAATGATGCCGGCAGAGGACACTCCATGTTTACTTGTTGTTTATTCTACGACGGAACGTCCTGGGCGTCTTCGACGACGGTTTTTCAGTTGGAGAACCTCTTCGTCCTCGACAAACTCCATTTATCCGCGCTCCTTATCAGCAATACTATAGAAAGCCTATGCTTACCAAATGTCCCCCTCAAAATCAAAGCAACACTACCCTTCGTAGATTTTCCCTGCTAGCTTAGGATTTTAACATTTATTTCGCGGATACGGCGTGATAACCAGACTACTTTTTCTTAAATCTTATTTTTTTATGAAACAGGACTCCCATGGAACGGCTTGACGCACCGGCGTAAATTCATCACTGTTCTTTTTATTTTCAAGATCTTGGTGAAACACAATGTCTTAGAATAGTTACGATTCTAAGAGCAATCGTACTTTTTCCGTTTCGTAAGTTGTATGCAAAGGGCCTCAGTAAGGTCAAAATGGACCTGATTGTTGTGTAGCAGGAGGTTCGTGTTGACATTAGTCCTTAGGACCAAATCGCGTAAAAATCGGTGACCGACGCCGGACGCTGAAAACGTGTCTGTGGAGCTGTGAACATCATGGACATTGGACATTCATCCAAGCTATTTTTAGGCGTGTGAAAGGTACAATACGTCAGCACCTTCAACGCCTCGCCAGGCTTTTAAAAAAAAAAAAAAAAAGTGTCACGGTTATTTCATGGGGGTCCAGACCTCTTCGTAGGCGCCATCCAGGGCGCTATAGGGAGGGGGGCAAAAGCGTGTTATTGGTATCGAAGGTCACGGGTGCCCGGTCGCCGTCGGAGGGAAGCTGAAGGCGTCAGGGTGCCATCATTCTGAGTGCGCCGGGACACCGCATCGCTTTCGGGCCGGCAAGGAGCCATTCGGGGGAGGTATGATGCCTTCCGAGGGTGGCAAGACGTCTTCCGAACTCCGAAGGGGCACAATGCACTCTGAGGGCGGCAAAATGTCTTCCGAGGGCGACATGAGGCTTTCTGAGGGCGTAATAATGCGTTCTGAGGGCGGCAAGATGCCTTCCGAGGGCGGCAATATGTCTCCGAAGGCGGCATGATGACTTCCAAAAGCAGCATAATGCGCTCTGAGGGCAGCAGGATGCCTTTCGAGGGCGACATATTGCACTCTAAGGGCGGCATAATCTGCTCCGAGGGCGGTAAGATGCTTTCCGAGGGCCACAAGACATCTTCCGAGGTCGACATAATACGCTTCGAGGGCGGCAAAATGTCTTCCGAGGGCGGCAAGATGTTTTCCGAGGGTGGCATGATGCTTACCGAGGGCGGCATAATGCTCTCTGGACTCTGAGGAGGGCATGATGCCTTCCGAGGGCGGTATAATGCGATCTGAGGGCGGCAAAATGCCTTCAGAGGGCGACAAGACGTCTTCCGAATGCGGCATAATGCACTCCGAGGGCGGCAAAATGTCTTCCGAGGGCGACACGATGTTTTCCGAGAGCGACACGATGTTTTCCGAGAGCGACACGATGTTTTACAAGGGCGACCCGATGTTTTCCCAGGGCGCCATGATGCCTTCCGAGGGCGGCGAATAGCGATGTACCTTCTGAGGGCGGCATAATGCGTTGTGAGGGCGGCTAGCTGGCTTCTGAGCGTGCCAGGGTGCCTTTCAAGAGTGCTACGATGCTGTCGGCAGTCGGTAGACACAAGGGCGCCCTGGCGGCCTCCCGAGAACGCTACGGCGCCTTCGGCGCCGGCAGATCCTTTGCAAGAACGGCGCCGCTGTGCACGAGGGCGCCGTTTTCTAAGGTAGGGGGCTTCAGCCCCTACGGCCCACTCCTGGATCCGCCACTGTTTTGGCTTCTTCGGTGTCGAATTACGTCATTATATAGAAGTCCTAGATACAATTTATCCGGATGTAAATCACAGCTGGAACACGAAACTACCCTTCGGACACATTTGTTGGTATATTCCGGTTGCCACTACAAAAATATATGACGTCTTCCTTAGCTAGTCCGCTATACCCCACTCTCCCCTAGCAGCTATACCTAGCAAATAGGAAACATGAAAGCTGGGATTAGAGTGCGCATGTTACACACCAAATCTTGTGAGATAGCATGACATTTATGGAAGAAGACATGAAGAAGACATTTTGTGGTTTATCAAGGGATATTGGCATTGTTGTGTTTTGTATCGGTTTGGTAGGTAAGGTATACTGTGCCGCCCGGCAGGCCCGGCCCGCGTTGGTGTTCATACGCGTAGCCGCGGGGCAGGTCACGTCCCGTGGCGAGGTCGGCGCCGGTCCGGGACGAGGTGGACATTGTGTGACTGGCGCCGGTGGACGGCGGGTGACTGGCTCAGATGTGATCACCAATACATACCTGACTTGGCTCAGCTGTGTGAGCAGGACGGCGGATGCAACAGGTTAAGCGTTTATTCTTCTTCTAATACATGCATACATACGATGGGCAAATGAACATCCTACCTAAATACCCTTCACCTTCCCTCGGCGGGGCTTTTCAGGTTCCGAGCTTACATATAATATACATCTCTCACTTCCACATCAACAATATACATATTAAAGAAGTACGCGAGTTCAGAATCATGTATAGTCGCCTTAGTTCGTTTTACTATTTGGTCGTTCTTGATATCGCGTCAGGTTGTTCGTTTCGCTATTCGGTGGTTCTTTCCAAGAGATGTTGCCTCAAGTTGTTTTTGAATGCCGTTGGCGTCTGGATGTGGCGCAGTGATGCTGGCAGTTTGTTCCATGAGCGTAGCACTCTGTGCGGGAACATCTTATGCACCGTTTCCAGATGGACTGGTCTGAGGTTTGAGGCCTGTATGTTGGTTTGATCGCTGGAGGCCCGCGTCGTGCAGGACGACACCTCGCTCCTCGGTGTGATAAGCCTGCCAACTGTCACAGATCCTTTGGTGCCGTGCACGATGTTGCTTACTCTCGTGCAGTCACGGAAGGCGATCATTCCCTTGATTATCATCCAACCAAGAGACCTGCGCGATTCAGAGATACGATCTCTTTTGCGCTTGCCGGTGACAATTCGCACTCCGAAGTTGATAGCCTTGTCTAGTCGTCTTCGCTGAGCGTCGGTGGTGGGAGCCGAAGCTGGCAGACAGTAGGAGATGGGTGAAAACACGAGGGTTTGAATCAGGAGTTTAAGGGTAGACATTGGTAGAACGTGCCGCAGTTTGCTGATGACTATGAGTGACGAGAAACACATTTGAACAGTTTTGCTGGTATGTGGCTTCCAGTTAAGGTTTTTATCTTTAGTAATCCCTAACACTCTGAGAGTATCGGCCGGTCGAAGTACCGTGTCTTCAAACTTGACTTGAAGAGAGGCTCCCGCTCGGATTTGTGCTGAGGTGCCGACGATAAGAAATTATGTTTTGGTGGGGTTAGTTTTCAGACCATTTGCTCTGAACCATGAAGACACTACTCTGAGGTCAGATTCGATGTTATTTCGTAGATCTTCTAACCCCTGGTCGGTAGGAGGTCGGTTGTGTATGAGCTGGGTGTCATCTGCATACACCACCATTTTGCATTTCTCGGAGACATAACATTGTAGGTCATCAAGAGGAAGAGCACTGGTCCCAGGATGCTGCCTTGGACCACACCGAAAGAAACTTCTTTCGATATATTTCCCCCTTTCACTGTTTGTCGGCGATTTTCGAAATAGCTGGATAACCAGTGAGACGATATCCCGTAACACTCGAGCTTCGAGAAGAGGGCTTTTCTGTCCACACAATCGAATGCTTTAGACAGATCCAGCGAACACATGGAAGAGATGTTTCCTTTGTCCATGTTTCCGGCAACATGTGTAACAATATCTATGCTGGCATCTTCGGTGGAATGGTGAGGTCTGTAAGCGTATTGTGAGTATGAAAGTATATGGTTTATGTTGATATATTCCGTAAGTTGTGTCAAATAAGTATTTTCGGCGAGCTTGCCGATAGGGCTTAGAACACTTACAGGCCGGTGGTTACTCGGTTCATTGATGGATCCGCTTTTGTGGATTGGAACCACAACGGCTTCTTTCCAGAGTTGAGGTACGCATCCAGATAGCAGGGATCTGTTGATGATGTGTAGTAGGTGCGGGCCCACCACTTCGAAACATTTTCTCAAGAGCGGAAGGCTGAGGTATCGAATCCTTTTGAAGGCCTCTCTGTGCTTATTGCGGATAAGCTTTTTTTTGTGAAACCGCATAATCAACAACGTACTGTAAAACCTAAATCAAACAAAAATGCATCCGTGTCTGCAGAACGGGTAAAATATGAATCATTCACTCTTGCTTGCAACTTGGGCCAGGGTTCGCGACTTCGGATTTCTCTGTTTTCCCTCACCAAAATGTATCTGGTGAACCGTCATGAATTTGGTGTTGGTACCAGGGGCGGCGCCACGGATTTTTGTCAGGGGTGGCAAAACTGACTGAGTAGGTACGCATGTATCCTCTACTGGTAAAAAGTGCCACGAAAGTATGCAATGCTTATAAACCTCGCGACAAACAAGATTAAAATCCAACACATTTCGTCCTATTATTTATGTTATTAATTAGGTGATATTTTTGCAAGTTCTTCAAATATTTTAGCACATTCTATTTTGATACCGGACCCATAAAATATCACTAGCACCCCACGATAAATGAACTATGTATCGCGTTTTTCAGATGGTAGACAATGTATAATTAGCAAATAATAGCTTCGAAAGTATAATCTCGGAACTCAGTACGTTGGACAGGAATTAGGAGAAGAAACGAGTGTACTATTTTCTTACTGTTATTTTGTAAGCATGATACATATTAGCAAAAGAGAATGCCTGATGGCTACACCAAATGACAATAATGGTGCATCCATAGGTATGGCCATTGGGCATGAGTATTTGCTGAATGCGCGGCCAAGTGACAACCGATTACTGATCTGCACGGCCCCACTTATCGCACTGAGCTCGTCACCGTGTGACGGCATCTGACGTCACCCTCCTGTTCTGTTGTGTTCTCCAGCTGCGCCGCCGATTATCGGTACCCTGCGACCCCTCCCCTGCCAGGGGCTGGGGTCGCAGGGGTGCTGACGGGTGCGGATAGCGCTATCATTCGTATTTTGACCAAATGACGTGGGAAGCATGGTTTAATGTGGTGGGAACTGGTGGGAACCACGCTTGACCCAAATCATGAGGTGTGCTATACATTCGATGGTTTGCGCTTCAATCGATGATAATAGGCCCTCGGATGCATGGAATGAAAATCGATTCCGGCTCCGTATCGATATTTAAGTATAATAAATAAGAATAACTACTCGAAATATTAGTTATATATATATATATATATATATATATATATATATATATATATATATATATATATATATATATATATATATATATATATATATATATATATATATATATATATATATATATATATATATATATATATATATATATATATATATATATATATATATATATATATATATATATATATATATATATATATATATATATATATATATATATATATATATATATATATATATATATATATATATATATATATATATATATATATATATATATATATATATATATATATATATATATATATATATATATATATATATATATATAATATATATATATATATATAT